>VUQS01046892.1:0-15325 GCA_015108495.1 Heterochromis multidens
AAGGAGGCCATTTACGTGAAAAGGGAAAGACCATCTCTGAACCGAGGAGGGGGCCTAAGGGTACATCTGTCACCATCTTACAATGCTGTGATTGCAGCCATTCCCCAATCTCTGTGAATGGTACTCATGGCCATTGATCAATGGTCATGGCAATTTGCATACTATTGATCATGAAACTGACCAAATGGCCCATTGTTAGTCAGTGGTGCTGGTTTCTGTCATTATGCAAATGTACTGTTTATAAGGCTGGGGAAGTCTGCAGTCAGCTGAGACTGAAGAAGTTACCAGTTGGTAAACGAAACGTTTCTCCCACTAAAAAATGCCACGTCCAGATGAACAGATTCAACTTTTTGGGATTCTTTTACCTGGATTATTGAGCATGCATCAAGTAATTTGCAACTTGTCTTCCACATTAATCATATAATCTTTGGGTCTTTAAAATTTTTAGAGAATATTAAAAAGGAATACATGGAGACATCTGCCAGTATCTTGAGTTCAATAACATTTAATTAGTAGCTATATAAAAACTTACAAATGAGCTGTAAACATTAAAAGCTAGAACTGCAAAATTTGAAATTTATGACAGACATTTTTGTGAAAAGGGTACATTGTTTCATTGTTTATTCATAATTTCATTTAATAATACAGATCAGTTAAATTGTTGCATTGGCTTTGATGAAAGTTAAATAGCATTTTGGGTCTCTGTTCATAACTGAGATCAACACTCCCCCTGTCTTTGTCTCTGAGTTGTACAGCTGCAATAGTCTGCAGAACAGCGTTGATTAACAAAATTCTAATCAGCAGAAAACAAGTGCCAGTGGGTTGAAAAATTGATTCTTTGGCACTGATGTTATTCCCCTTTTTGCTGTAGGAGGTTAGCACACCATGCTTTAACTCAGCCCTGTGCTAATTAAGGTACAACAGTGTGACTGGGGAGCCATTCTGGCTGCAGGCTCTATATTTCCTCCAGAGAAGGAATGCATGGCTTTAGGGCTGGCCTCCAAAATCAGATACACACCTGAATGAAAATCTGTTTGTCACAACCTGGCTAATGTCCTTCCCACACTTATTAATGAGTTTTCTTTTGTTCTGTGTTTGTGTGTTATTTACCTCTATACAGTAAATGTCCAGTTTACACACCACAGTCAGACTCCCATTGATTCATAGATTATTGTTGTGGGCTTTGGCTCTGCTCTTTGTGCATATCAGGAAATTTCAACTGCATCAGCAGCTACACTGTATCTTCTCTAGCATTTGCTCCATCCCATCCATTCCCTTGATTATCATCAGTGCACACACACACACACACACACACACACACACACGCACAGAAAGAGAGAGAGAGAGAGAGAGAGACATTCCTACCTTGCCAAAATCAAATGCATGGTATCCTTTTGGTTTGATGAGAATTTAATTGACTTTTTCTCCCTTGAGCAGTTTGCTTGCTCACTCCTCAATGCCATATTGCCTCTTCTTTCCTGCTCTCCATTGATTCAGTGTGTGTCTCAGTAGACTTTGCCTCTTTGATTATAGTATGTATGACTGGATGATGTGATGTGTGTGAGAGCTTGTGTCTTTTTGTGGTACCAGTAGGTTCCTGGAACACAACACTCCTCTTTATCAGGTGACTATTTAAGGATTATTTTTGTGCATGATCAGTTCACAGGGGTTAAGTTAAAAAAAATAGTTTAAAACTTTAAGTAAATAGAAAGGATGTAATATATCACCAACTAAAAGTCTTTGTAAACTCTTTAGACATTGTACACATTGAGCGACCTAGGACAGTTATTATCACTGGTGTAAAATGGGATTTTTTTCTTATGTGATGTCATGCACACATTGCTCAAGAGTTGTTCGCCATACTGGACGTGCTACAACCACCAGTTGCTAGGGAAACGTGTTGGCAGTGGTTACTCGAGGTTGCTGGCTGTCGCTGGGTGAAATTAGTTGCAAGGTTCTGCATTTGTTGCTAGCAGATTGCCACCACTCTATGTAGTTTTTCACATTTGTCTGCAAATACTCGTTAACTACTAGCCAAGTGGTAGTAAAATTTGAAAATGTGTAACACAAACTGGAAGTGGAGAAGGTTCGCCTTTAAAGTAAAAGTTGTGCCTCAGCCCTGCAGCCAACATGTTTCAAAAGGTGAAACTTTTACTTTGAAGCACGCAGTGTTGCACTTTTCACAGTTTCAGTACAGCTCAGAGTAGCTGGGCAGTCTTTGTAGACAAGTCTGCCACTTCCATTCAAACTAAGACCGCAGCAATGTCCTAGCGACCAAAGCAATCACAAGGAGGCTTTTGCCAACTGGTTGGGGAATACATGTTTTTCCCTCCAGATGGTCACGGACTGGTCTCTAGGCCTGTATGACTGGGGCCTAATTCACTTGATACTACATATTCACAATGATTGTCACACATCCAAAATGGCGGACTAAGTAATGTTACATGATTAGTGGTCACATGTCTGCAAAACCTCTGTGACATTAGTAGTCTCACTGCCACCAATCAGCTTGACAGCTTATGATCACAATTGACTTATGCCTTTAAGTATCTTTTGTGAGATAGTTCTTGTGGGCATTGTTGCCATTAGAAACAATACAGAGGCATGGTGACCTAGGAACTGAATGTTTAAAGAAAAGTCTTACCTTTTTTTATATGTTCAAACAGTTGCAGAACTTTTTTACAGGACCTTTAAAACTTTGAACTGTTTGCATTTGTGTACAGTCTCTGTGATATTTTAAATATAATGATGCCACTGTTTAATACCATTGTGTTGCCATGGTGATGGTCTGCTGGCCAGCAGATTTTATTTGACATTCAGCTGAGGGTGCCTGTAGCAACTACAGCTGGTCTTTTGTGTGTGAATGTGTGGGTTTGACAGTCTGTTTAATGAATGTAATACTTCACACTTAGGGACAGGGTAGCGCCAGCAAGCATGTGTCGAACATGTGCATAGAGAGAGAAGTGAGAGTGATGAGGCCTCGAATTGAAGTTGTAGCTTCAGTGTTTGTGTAAGAAACTGTTCTCAGATAAGGTCTTCAATTCCTAGCCATAACTCTGTTATCACACGATTGAGCAGATCAGTAGCAGGACAGACTGTCACTGAGCTTCATAAGAAAGGTCACATGGCGGAGGATGTGTTGGTCCAAGTGATGAGACCAAATACTTTCTAGACTTTAAAATTTTTGAAACCTAACAGAACATTTTCCTTTTGATCGTTTTTTTTTTCAGAAAGTTCCAACATGGACGTGTAGGCAGCAATCCCACACAGACACAAATTAGTGCATGCTTATTGATGCACAAAGCCTGCACGCACAAACACACACTTAACACAAACCTACACCAAATACAAAAGTAGTTGCCCTTGCTCTCTGCTCCACGGGCATGACTGACTGACTGCTGCAATTCAGGTTGGAGCAGGTACCTTGTAGTCATTAAAATGTCAGTTGTTTCTTGACATTTACTTCCTTTCCCATTTATGAGCAAGAGAAAAACATTCTCAAAAAATCTGATACGCTCACTGCAAAAAAGTGAGAGAAATATGCAAGGACATTTTAAAAAGGCACTTATTCTGTTTGCTTTCCATTGAGTGCTGTGTGGATTCCAGTGTCCAGCTTAATAATGTCCTCTATAAGCTTGTACAGCTTTCTTTCCAAGTCAAATTATGTTTTCATCATCAGCATAATTTTCTGCTCTGTCCCATCAGTAATGGTTGGAGAGTTGCCCTGAAAAGGTCTTTAACCCTAAATAAACAGACAGAAAGACAGAACGAGGGAGGAAGAGTCCTTTGAAGCAGATAAGAGTGGAGCTGTCAGCAAGGCAAATTTCACTCAGCATGCCGAGCAGATTTATTATTTTGTGATTGTAATGCATTATCTGGTGAAGGCAGCCAACATGAAGATTGCAAGCAGCAGACAGTGTCCCATTATCATGGGCCATCCAGAAGAGCACATGAGAGTCAGGCTGGCAAGGAGACACAACTAGAATGCACACTATACAGAAATTCGTACACAGAAGGACGTCTGACTGCAGCCACTGCTAAGCATAGAGTTTATGCTTTGTGAGTCATCTCGTTCTCCACACAAGTTGCATTTTCAATAAGATGTTGCTGTCTGGTGCAGGGGTCAGCAACCTTTACTATCCAAAGAGCCATTTTTGACAGAGAAAAAAAAAACTGGATGGAACCTAAAAACATATTTGGGCCTTATAATGAAGGTGATACAGCCTGTTACGTACAAATGAGCCTATCAACATTAGTAATAAGTGTAAAGTATTCCAATCTTTTACCATATGTAACTACTCTACAGTGGTGGGCTATTTATGATTATGTGGCACTGAAACTTTGTATTTTCATTTGCATTTATGAAATTATTGAACAAAAAAAGTGTTTGTTTTTTTTATAATTTTTAGGAAATCAATCAATCAATCAATCAATTAGCATGCATAGGCCTGTTCTAAAACAAATTAGACTATGAGCTAGAAGTGTGATAACTGTTTAACATTTTCTTCTAATTTGTTCTCATGTTCTTCCTGTTTTTTTTTGTTTGTTTGTTTTGTTTTGTTTTTTTATAGGATCAGTATGATATATTTTTAGTTAAAATATTGTTATTTTTTTAATCAGTGTATTGGATAAACATTTTTAGAAGTGGAGAATGCAAAGAATCACTTTAAGCAATGCTAAATAAAATGAAAATTTAATAAAGTTCATTTGCATATTTGTTGTCATCTAGGTTTTTCTGTTTGTTTGTTTGTTTTTTTTTATTTTTGTCAAAGCTACAGGGAGCCACTGGAGATGGGCAAAGGAGTCGCATGCAGCTTCAAAGCCACAGGTTCAAGACCCTTGCTTTGGTAAAACTGGTTAGGAGTGGTTGCCCCTTAAACTAAATAGTCAACGTGTATTGTCACAGACTGTTACTATAAAAAATAAAATAAAGTGGGAGAGTGCTGGTGGTAAAATACTGTCCACAGTTACAAAGGTGTGAAAGAAATACATGGACAACATTTTTTACCACCATGCAAAACAACACATAATCTTCCACTGCATAAGGTTGGAAAGATGTTTACACGCATGGATGCACATGCGCTTGATCATGCACAAAAGTGATTAATATTTCCTGGACATCTTATTTATGGCACATGTCAGATCAGTTTTCTGAAGATGTATTTCCATTCCTTGTCCAGCAGAGCAATTGCTGTTCTTGTTTTGGTCTTAACTCCTAACTTGATTGTACTAAAGACGAACAAGTTCATTTTGGAAGTTGACATTTTTATCAAGACAGTGAGCATGTGCACAAACTATATCATTCTAAATATTAATAATAAGCTCCATATCAATGTAGGAATACTTTATTCTGCCTCCTAAAACACTTCATCTTGCAGTTCAATTTACAGTTGCAGGAAACCTTGTATATTCCAACATGGGTCTTTTTATTGACAAGGAAAACAAGCTTATTAAGCACTACCAGAAATCCACTGTAAACATAACAGTACATCTCAACTAAGTTCACAGCGTGGAGTTTAGAAAAAAGCAACAGATTCATAGCTTATTCATAGATGTTCAGCCAAAAACTCCAAAAATATGCATCCTCATTGTGTTTGGACCTGAATTCAAATGAGGAAATGAGAAACTGGGCAGATGGTTACAGCACTTGTTTGCTCTAATGAAGATTCAAACAAGTGCATATAAAACAAAAGAGCAATGAGATAATAATGAGCAAACCATTTTGTTCAAGTAGGTGTGAAATACATGCAAATAATTAACAGCTAAACCCAACAGGTCTTAACCATGTTGATTCACGATTGTCCTTCTACTGGTAAAGGGAAAAAAAACTGAAAGTATCTCAAAGAAAAGAAGACAAATTGAAACACAGTGCAGAGTGGAGGATAATAAGCCAGACAAGAGCGTCTGTGACTGAATTAAAGCGAATAACAGTCGCAGGAGAGGGGATAATTAGATACAGGAAAAAAGTGATGGAAAAAATTATGTAAAGGAACAGCAGTGTGTTGGATAAACCAATTTTGTTTCTTAGTAACTACTTTTACTTTTCATCATTTCCAAAAGACATACTTGCCTGTTCCCAAATTTGGGATAAATAATTATCTACTGACCAAACACATTTGTTTCTATTTTACTAAGACTAAAATAGAAGCAGATAAAATTTAAACAGCCTGCTTAACATGAGGTCTGACCAAAGAGTTCTGGAACACCACCCATAAAAAGGAACAGCCTTATGTGATTTAAGGTTGCAACAATTTCATTGGTCCTGCTATTTTTAGATCAGTCCAAGGAAGCCCCATTCTGACCTTTTGCAGTTTCTGCAGTTTCAGTAAAAACATCAGCTTGTCTCAAATTGATCATATTTTTATGTTGAGAATCTTTACAGCTAAAACCCAGAGACCAAAACTGCAGTATTCAATCAACAGTAGTTTTCCAAGCCTGCAGGTAGCACGTCAGGTCAGGATCACAACCAGGAGCATGCTTGGCTTTTGTTTTTTTTCTTCTTCTGTTATTCACAGGGTTGTGCGCTGCCAATTTTTCCCACAGGGTCAGAGTGTCAACGGTGAGTTCTGCTGTAACTGCCCGAGGCTTCTGAGGGAGGTCCTTGGGCACAAATGGCATGAACCGTGACACATGACATTGTGCCATCATGGGCCCACTAAGAAAATGTTTGGCTACTGTGCTATAAAACATCAAAGATTTTCAAATTAGTACCAATGATGACCAAGAGTACTGTATGAATGCACCAGCGGAAACATTTTTCTATGTAAAAAGTTGCAATATTTTTAAATTTGCCAATTTAACTACCACTGTAAAGACTTAACTGATGAGAAAGGCTTTCTTCGTGATGTATATGAACTATAAACATGATTGAAGGGGTACAACTGTCCATTATTTTAGCTTCTACCCTTACTTAAACTGTTAAAGTGAATCATGGCATAGTCCTTCAGCTGCCAGAACCTTACAAGGGTGCTCAAAAACCTTTACCCTAATGTTAGGCCCTTCTCCTCAAATTACTTCTTTTGTTCTATTCTTTTGCTCTCTTCTCATTCCTTGTTTTTTAGAGGAACTACTTCTTTAAAGTTGTTATTTGTGAAGTTTCACAAAAATAAATCATTGCTTCTCGTGGACTGTGATCATGTAAACTGGAACATTATTGATATGACTGGTGAACATGATTTTCATGCAGAGCCATCTGGGACTTCTCTCTGTGTTAAAAAAAAACACAAGGTTACCTTTTTGTTCTCAATTATTTACATCTTCCCAGATTTTCATCATGTTACTTTTGTTTGTTGTCCATAAGTTGCCCATAAGCATACATGAAAAACAAAACAAAACAAAAACATACATTTTACTTGATCTAGGAATCTGTCACTGGACTTTAGCCTCAGGAAAAACACAGCGGAGTAATACTAAGAAAAATATATTTTGGTGCAGAGACAGGCAGTAAAAATGTGCATTGGCCTGTACAGTTAAATGTGTGCATGCCTGCTAAACTGATTATTTTCAGGTTATATATATTCGTCACTGAGCTATTGAGAATCAAAATAAAACATTACTCTTTTGAAATGATCCAATTTCTCTTTTAGTCTCTTCCTGTGACTAAAATGCAAATATTTCAGGAGTCTTAAGGATTGTAATTTTTCAAGAAGCACAGTAGTTATTCACCTAAAATCCTTTTTTGTGTGTGTGTAATGCATCAACAAACCACATCACAAAACAAAATGGATGCCAGGTGGCATTAGTGTTAAGAGTTTAAAACACGATAGGAGTGTGCATAGGCTTTCACACACAAGATCACTCAAACCAGCACAGAGCATCTTCCCACATAGCACAATGTCTTTCGCGGTGCATAGTCATTTAGTTTGTCTGACTGAGATGGCTTTTGAACTAGGAAAAAAAAATCAGTGATGTAGCATGTAGTTATTTTGCGCTGCTCTCATCAGTAATCAGCTTGGCTTATCAGGTCCAGCAGTTCAACATGAATTTAGAGACAGACTACAGTGATTTGTTCACCTGATTATCTCCCCTCCCCAGACCACTGATCTGTCCCATTGAGATGAGAAAAATCACAGAGAATTAGCCTCCAATTACACTCTGCAAGCCAGCTAGCCTCTCTTCATCTGTCATCCTCAATTAGCCACACAAGCAAATGTTTGAAGTTAAATACTGATTAGAGGGCTGTACTCTGAAAATGATTCCCCCTCTTTACCAACCTACACAGCAATCTTCTATGTAATGTAGCTTTCAATGCATTTTTTTCTTCTCCTAGGGCAGAGTGTTAACGTAATTATAGTCAAATTGGTGTTTGATCAAAGTAAGCACGTCAGCACCAAAATATTTCTAATAAATCACAGTTTCACGTTGCATGCGCTACAGATGGGATTTTGGCAAACAGTGTGTGTGATATGTGGTGATACTCTGGAGAGGATTAAACTGTTTATCCATCGTTGGGTTTTAGTTGCACTGAGCCATGCTGTGAAAAGCTGCAACCAATGGACTCCAGTGATTCTTCACTGGAGGGCATAGTCAAACTGTTTAAATGAATTGCTATTGATAAACCTATTGTATTTCCTGTGATTTCTTCACAATAAAAGTCTTAGCTAACATAGTTCCAACCTTGCTGAAAAGCATCCATTTAATTTTTCTGCTTATCCAGTTCACGGTCGTGGAAGAGCTGAAGCCTCTGAAAAGGATCAGTAAACAGTAAAATAATCCCGATATCTGGAACTGCAAGCATGAACAAAGGAGTGAAGCACAGACATTTAGGTAGAGACGTTAAGCCATAGAGGGGGATACTGCAAAGAGGATGATACCATTAAAAACCTGTAAGTGGTAACACACACCAGCATAGCTTGGCATGCCTATTTCCAGCTTTGAGGTTGTAGTGGAAATACAAGTCACGACTTGGCTTTAAAATTACGTTTAATTACTAACAGGAAAATTGTACCAAAAGGTCAGAAGAGACATTTAACATTAAAAATAAATAAAGTTGATTGTCTGTGTATGTGCTGACATCCAGCTCAGAAAACACTTTTGTGTCAAAATCCAAAGCCAGTGTCTTGTTGACAAAGCTGCCAGGCACATGCGTTACTAGAGAAACTGCTTCATCACCCACACTCGATTAAAATCGTAACCTACAGCTAAAGTCCTCCTACTTTATCAAAGTGGCTCAGCTGGTTGGAGCTTCGTAAAAAAGCTCTCTTTCCCTCTCAGACACAGTAGCTCAGTCAGTCCTCCTTTCTCACTTTCCAAAGCTTCAGTATGTCTTCAACTGACTCTTTTGTCACCATCAATGTGTCTTTGTCCACCTCTCTCTTTGAGCCTTTGTTTTGTTTTTGTCTTGCCTTTAACATTTCCTATCAAGCTCCACATGTACATTTGCACTGATAGCCATATACAAATAACCTCCTCCCTGAACAGACATAACCCACAAATAGGAGACCAATTATCTGTTCACCTGGGAGCCAAAAAAATAAAAATAAAAAATCAATAAAGTGGGATTTTAAACACATGCACACCCCCACACAGCTCTACTGGCAATGGCTACACTTCAAGTAGCATCTTGACAGAGGCACATGACATTGGCTCAGTGTACACTGGCTCAATATTACACACTTTAGTCTCACGATGATGGGGGGTATTGCCACTGCGAAAATGATAACTGTGCTGACCTGTGATATTATAGGTCTGCTTATGAACAGGGACAAACCACAACAGGCTCTACACTTTGCTGAGGAATGTCTATGTGCACTGGCTCAACATTGTTTAGATTTTAGTTTCTCCCATGTGATCTTTTCCCTTCATTTGAACATCAGATGGTTGTTTTCTGCTTCACTTTACCACAATAAAAGAGCTGGACCAGCTGTATTAACCAGCTGCTAATGCAACTGAATATTTTTTTCTGATGTTGAGGGTCACAAAAGCCTCAACATCAGACAACAAATAGGACTAGAAGTGAAAGAAATTCAAGAACTAGAGATAAATGGTAAGATACAGAAAATGAGCTAAATACATGAAAAATTTCTGATAGAAAGTGCTTCTAACAGTTTTATCACAATAAACTTTTGTAGTGCTGTCCTGATATATGTAAAACAAGTGCCATTGTACAAGATTGTAGCCAGTGTTACTCATGGTAGCCATGACACCAATATCCCGACTATATATTGTAGATATACTGTAGTTTAAAGAATATGTTTACGAGGTGGAGTTTCTATTTAGTGTAGGACATTTCACTCCTTTTTTAAAAATCAAATACAAAGACCTAAAGGGAGAGAAAGCCTGGAGAAATAAGGGGAAAGATGGATGCATGTAATGAAGCACAAATAAAGCTCCCTTTTTTATCTCTTTCCCTAATCATCTCTTGCCTTACACTCTTTTTCTCTCGTTTAAGTTCCACTGAGTAGGTTTTATTGGCACAAAACAGGAGCTAGGAGATCAATTCACAGCATAAGAACTGATATTGAATATAATGTGGGTTTTTTTGTATGTCAGGATGTGGGTTTGAAAACTGCTGTGCTACACACTGTGGATATGTGTGTGTGTGTACTAATAGTTTTAACACTTAAAAAAAATGCACATACAGAAATGTTTAAAAGTTTCAGGTAATTTTAGATTTTTTTTAATCAAATCTAAACTTCAAAGGCATCAAAGGCATCTAATCAAGAAATATGGAACTGTTGTCAGCAACAGAAAAAACAAAGATTACGGCAGCTATGGCCCCCATGAAGTCAGTTACAGATTACATGAAAAGACACAAGCAGCTGAGACTGGTCCAGTCCATGCAAGTTTTTCAGGAATTGGTTTTGTTCGAAAGGCAAACATCATACCAAATATTAATAACTTTTTTTGTATAGCACTTTTTGAAATGCACACAAAGTGCTTCACAGTTTGGATAAGACCACACATTAAAGGTAAGTGTACTGCATTAATGGGTGGAAAGTTAAGGAAAAGCTAACCTATAAAAATCATTATTCAGCAGCTTTTTAAAACAAACCACTGAGTCAGACAACTTTATGGACTGAGGAAGGCTGAGCCAAAGTTTAGGACCTCAAAAACATGGCTGCCTGGTTTTACAGCTTTAAAATAAATTCAGAATTTCACTGGAAGCCAGTGAAGGGAAGCAAGAATAGTGGTGATATGCAAGTGCTGGCTAGTTTTTGTTAGGAGCCTAGCTGCTGCATCCTGGACCAACTGAAGATGGGCAACAGAGGACTGAAAGATGCATGTGAAAAGTGAGTTACAATACACAAGAACCTCAGTTTTACCAGGACTGGAGGATGGAGGAAATTTGAAGACATCCAATTAGTAATGGCAGTGAAGCCACTGAGGTAGGCTGGTAATGTTGTTAGGAAAGTACAGCTGTGTATCATCAGCATAGCAATAGTAGTCGACCCAAGGGTAACGTATAGTGAAAACAGAATTGGTCCAAGGATTGAGCCTTGAGAGACTCCACATATGAGGGGCACAGATGAAGACATAGAGCTATTATTATGAATTCTGAAATGTCTGTCCAATAAGTATGATGAGAACCATTTGAGAGCAGTGCCAGAGATGCCAAATCAGTTCTGTAATCTGTCAATCAGAATGGCATGATCAGTGGTGTCTAAGGATGCAAGTAAGTTAAGTATAAGTAAAATGGAATATTGACTTAGGTTTTCTAATGATTAGTGCAGTTTGTATAACCCTCTGTAACCCATTATGGCTGTAGTGTATAAAAGAATTTTTGTACACACCATATTTTAATATATTTGAACAATATGAATACCTAACAATAAATCAGGAATAAAAAAATGTATATTTATCAATTAAATGTTTTACAACAACACAGTCACATGAAACACTCTAGCCAGAGTTCACTTATAGTAAATAGGCTGCCAGTAGGCTGTTAGTCCACTGTTTACCTCAGGTGTTAACATGCCCGGTGTGAAGCGTCCACATCTCTTTACTCTTGAGGAGGCTTTAAAATTTTGTGAGAGGACTCCTGTATGGGTTGATGAGTCAATGAAGCTCATTTCTGCCTGATGACAGCGATGCTGAGGTGAGCTGTTGAAGATATCATGAACTTTTCTGACAGTAAGCTCTGCTGTTTTTGCCAGCGGTGTTAGCCACTATTAGTTGGTGTTATTGAATCTTTCTTTGGAGTGAATCTAATGTTGTTAAACTCTGGCAATTATCGAATAAACTAGCCCTGAATTCAGTTCAGGAGATGAGGCTTCACATGAGGAGGAGGATGAGGTGGAGATGAGGGTGGAGAGAGCAGTGGTGGAGGAGGCAGATGAAGAAGAGGCAGAGAACAAAATGAAAAGACAGAGATGATGAAAATATAAATATACAAATCTTAAATGATCATGTATAGTTTGAAAGAGCTATTTTTGACTAAATTAACTTAACTGACACGTTTCAATAGTTTTTTTTAAGCCAAATTTCTGTGTGCCCCCTTTTATCCCCAATCTGGAACATTCTAATAGAATTCTTTTGGGGTATAGGGGGATAAAGTTACCTCATCAATATGAAACTATTCATGGAATCAGTATTTGTCAGTATTGTCGCTTTACTTTTGGTATTCGACTTTTACATTCTGTGTTAGGTGTTGCTGCTGTTGTGAATGTGACAGTGGGGTTTACTGACTGCCTCTCAAAAATGCTCTCTCCTGCAGATCATTTTACTAAAACAATTATTGCTGCTGAGACCTAACAGAAGACACCATTGGGAATAATGTAATCTCATCATAATATAAAATATTACAAGCCGTTTTTGTGTGATTTATGGACCTCTTAAATTCTAAACAGCTAAGTCCCACAGTGGTGTCAAATATGGAAACAAACATTATGCAGTAATATACACTACCTCACCCACTATGAAAATGTGGGACATATTTTTTTCAAATATTTATCAGGCATGCTGCCCAAGTGTAGGTCTACAGATGAGAAATTCAAAGTGTCAATACTCATTAGCTCCCACTGGGAATTGCAGTGTGTGTGCAATAGACAACACGTGTGCAGCTCCATGAAATAAGTCAAAGTCAGATCTATAAAAATTACACTGAGGTTACAAAAAGTGCATTTTTCATAGTGCCGTATGTTGAATGTTTCTACTTTCTTGATAGTTCAACACAGTAGTACAGTATTTACGAAATATGTACTTAATGGTAACTCTGCATTAAGAGTAAGAGAATTTCTACAATACTAAATGTAAACATCTTATTTCCTTTAAATGGATGATATATGGATGAAGGCCACATAATGTATATGCAAGAAAGGTCAGAGATAATTATATAGTGTGTATTGTAAATTATCTACTACTATTGATTCTAAACACTGAAGTTGAACTGGGGAAAATGGTAATGAGCATTTGGTGGTAGCTGTGAAATTTCATTCTTGGATACATACACACAAACACACACATAAACAGTCACATTCCCGTCACTTTAGAGGACAGGGAAGCAGGTTATTCCCTTCAAACAGAGGAATAGCCCTAGTACTGACACATACACACACAAACATTAAAGCTGCAGAAGTCAGATAACCTTATTTGATGCGACATGTGATTCCAAAATCAGCAAGGGTGGAGAGAGTGATAAACATAGAGTAAGAGTGAGAGATAAATTCCAGGGGAGAAGAAGCAGCTTCCCATCCTGCCCTTACCTATTCCTCTGGCTAAAATGTGTCTTCACTGCACAATAAGACAGAGCTATGATCATGGCCCATTATGTAAATTAAGGGGCTCTTTAAGGTAACTTACTATGAATAATTGATGGTATGTCTGTGCATTTTTTCAATAATGAGACTTAACTTTGTTAAACCAACCTGATTTTTGATGACGTGTAGTATCAGGGGATGGCAAAGCTGCTGGCAAGTTCTCTTTAAACCAATAGTGCTTACAAGGGCAATAAGGTGAATTGTCAATGGATTTCTTTCAAGATGAGGGACTCACAACAGCTACAAGCACATAGCTGCCCATGCAGAAGAAAATTATACTGCACACATGTCATGATATACAGTGCTTAATACATTTATTAGACCACCTGCTATAACGTCAAGAAAAAAAAAAATATACATATATTTTAGCAGTCTGTCAAAAACTGGTTTAAAACTAAAAAAAATATTGTTATTTATTAGGCAAACAAACTGAATTCCCCTTTTTTATACCCAAATTTGAGCCAGTACAGTGGACTTCTCTGAGAAGTCAAAAATTAAACAAGCATAACAGTCAACCACTAAAAGTAATTTTTCTGTTCAGGAATGCAGGCAAATAACTGTAATTTATCCAAAAATAATAATGTGCTTTACTATTTTTTTCTGCTGTTTTGTACCAATACTGTTAATTTAGGGCAGCTATGGCATTGAATTGTGGTCTGATATATTTGTTAAGCACTGTATATTTCACATCCTTTGCCGTGGATTATAGCTTTAAGTATGGCCAAATTAATGGAATATAAACTGAGAACACACAAACACATCTGTCTCTGGATTAAGGACTTCCTCAGAGACCGTCCACAGAGAGTCAAAGTAGGGCCCCACCTCTCCCCAACACTCAGCCTCAACATCTTCTCCCCACAGGGATGTGTGCTGAGTCCCCTACTGTACACTCTCTACACACACGACTGCACCCCCACCCACCCAAGCAACTCCATTGTGAAGTTCGCAGATGACACGACAGTGGTCGGGCTCATCACAGGGGAAGATGAGTCTGCATACAGGGACGAGGTGGAGAAACTGGCGTCATGGTGCAGCAATAACAACCTGGTCCTCAACACCACAAAAACCAAAGAAATAATAGTAGACTTCAGGAGAAGCAGTTTTGACCCTCAGCCCATATACATCAATGGGGACTGTGTGGAGAGGGTCTCTGACTTCAAGTTTCTGGGCCTGCACCTGGATGATGACCTTACCTGGAAGACCAACACCACTGCGCTGATTAAAAAGGCACAACAGCGGCTCCACTTTCAACGCCATAGCCAAGGAGCTGCTGGTGTCCTTCTACAGATGTTCTGCTGAGAGTGTACCGGCGTATTGCATCCCAGTGTGGTTTGCCAGCTGCACTGCTCAGGAAAAGACAGCGCTCCAGAGGGTCATCAACACAGCACAGAAGATCATCAGCTGTGCTCTCCTCTCCCTAGAGGAGCTCTACAGGTCCCGCTGCTACAGTAAAGCCCGCAGCATCCTGAAGGACACATCCCACCCAGCACATCACCTGTTCCAGCTGTTACCCTCAGGAAGGCGGTACAGGACAATAAAAGCCAAAACAAACAGACTGAAAAACAGCACATATCCCAGGGCTGTTGCAATAATAAATAATAAACAATAAATGAACATTCCCCTTCACT
>VUQS01046893.1:0-13814 GCA_015108495.1 Heterochromis multidens
TCTCTATTTTTAAGATTAGGCTTAAAACTTTCCTTTTTGACAAAGCTTATAGTTAGGGCTGGATCAGGTGACCCTGAATCCTCCCTTAGTTATGCTGCAATAGGCCTAGGCTGCTGGGGGTTTCCCATGATGCACTGAGTGTTTCTCTTTCTCTCACCGTGTTTTTACACCTCTCTGCATTTAATGAGCTACTATTAATCTCTGGCTCTCTTCCACAGCATGTCTTTCTCCCTTCACCCCCAACCGGTCGCGGCGGATGGCTGCCCCTCCCTGAGCCTGGTTCCGCCGGAGGTTTCTTCCTGTTAAAAGGGAGTTTTTCCTTCCCACTGTTGCCAAGTGCTTGCTCATAGGGGGTCGTTTGATTGTTGGGGTTTCTCTGCATTATTGTTGGGTCTTTACCCTACAATATAAAGCGCCTTGAGGCGACTTTTGTTGTGATTTGGCGCTATATAAATAAAATTGAATTGAATTGAATTGAATCAGCATTGCTCCCAGATACAGTCAGCTGTTTTTACACAGAAGGCCCAGACAGAGAGCATAGAGACCAGACAGAGTGACTAATGTTAGTACTGATGACTGTTAGGAAATAGCTGTTTAATATAGTAGCGAGTAAAGAGATAGAAACCAAAACAGAGCAAACAGGAGAGTGAATACTGGACTTACAGATAGGCATTCTGAAAAAAAGGCAGCTGTGTCAGTGTTGAACTTTAATTCTACTGCAAAGTCTCCAAAAAAGACTAAAATGTTTGAATGATTTGCCATCCACTAAAATAAAACTCAGATTGCCCGAACAACCACATGAAAACCACAGGAATACAGCCCTTTATGATGAAAGCTTCAGTGCTGTAGACTAAACAGTGGCTGCAGACACTCTATAGATGCTGAAATTTTCATGTTCATGTAGACATCAAGGTAGGCGAGAGCTGCCTACAAGGTCAACCCCAAATGGATATCTTCCAGCTTGAATAATGACTGAGTGACTCTACCTCAGCCCTGAATGAAGCAGGTGGTGTCTCCAGACAGACATTTCCCTGCTTATAGACCAGTTTTTGGAGGAGTGATGAGATTCCACTAAAACATCCTTTGTGTTTACTTGAATTAATTCAATTTTTAGCAAAGAGGCCTCATAAAGACATTAAGATTTTTAAACATTACATCCGTTTCAGCAACCTTTTTCATTGTAACTGTTAATTATATTGAACATAGTTTGGGTGTACATATATAAACTGTAACTGTATTATAAAGTGCTGAAGTATTTATATAAGTGTTGCCTACTGAATGTGTTTCTGTCACTGGATTACTGGGTTACATGTTAACCTAATTACCTGATGATGTGCCGTGGACGTGTAGCACTTTCCTGTAAATTATGGCTCACGCACACTTTGCCTTTGGTTTTAACCTTCTTTTTCTTGTCTATATGAGTAAGATTATCCAGGGAAACTAGTGACTATAATGACTTAAAGAACTTGTGACTGATGGTACCCATGTGTGTCTTTCAGCACTCCTAAAAAGGATTTTCTTGCCAAGTTATTTGGCATGAAACATGTATAAACATTTCCGTCAAGTGTCAACCAGAGAAAAATCAAAATTCACAGAGTCCCAGATTAATCAGGTTTTCTCTTGCCCTGTCATTTTCTCTGTAGATTGTCTTGACCTGCCCAATGCCATCAGCCTTTCACCTCCCTCCAGCCCAAACCCCGCCAAGAAGAGCAGCTCAATCAACTGGTCCTTCCCAGACAAGATCAAGTCCCCGCGCACCGTCAGGAAGATCTCCATGAAGATGAAGAAGCTTCCAGAGCTCAGCCGGAAGCTCAGCGTCAAGGGGACCAACAGCAGCAACGGAAGCAATCAGCTAGAACCTAGGGCCCATTCTCCAAGAGCAAACGGCAGCGGGTCAGAGGCTGTATCTCAGACTTCAGGCCCTCCACGATTAGCTTCATCAGGGGGTGGGCAGGCTAGCCGTAACGTGATCTCACGCTACCACCTGGATAGCAGTGTGTCCACACAGCACAGTTTTTATAAGAAGAAAAGCAACGGCAGCTCAAAGTCCGCCAGTAAAGGTGGCTACCTCAGCGATGGTGACTCACCAGAGCTGGTGGCCAAATCTGGCAAACATGGGTCTGGAGAAGGGAAGGGAGGGAAAGGCAAGGAGACAGAAGGAGGAGGTGGAAGCTCCAGAATCAATGGCACAGAGCTGGACATTGATGCTTTCCGTCATTACAGCTTCACAGAGCAGCCCAAGTGCAGCCAGTACATCTCGGGACTGATGAGTCTGCATTTTTACGGTGCTGAGGACCTCAAACCTCCACGTATTGACTCTAGAGATGTCTACTGTGCCATCCAGGTGGACTCCGTTAACAAAGCGCGGACCGCTCTCCTCACCTGTCGAACAACCTTCTTAGATATGGACCACACCTTTAACATTGAGCTGGAGAATGCCCAGCATCTGAAGCTGGTGGTGTTCAGCTGGGAGCCCACACCAAGACGCAATCGCGTCTGTTGCCACGGCACGGTGGTGCTGCCCGCTCTCTTCAGGGTGACACGTTCTCACCAGCTGGCGGTAAAGCTGGAGCCACGTGGGCTCATCTACGTCAAGCTGAGCCTGATGGAGCAGTGGCAGAACTCGCTGGACGGCGGTCCAGATGGAGACAGGGAGCCACAGGTGTTTGGTGTGGAAGTGTGGCGGGTGGTGGACAGGGAGAACACAGGACTGATGGTACCACTGCTTATAAGCAAGTGCATCAATGAAATCGAGAAGAGAGGGTGTCAGGTGAGTGTTTGTGTAATTCTGCTCTCATTTTCCATTAACCTGCAGTTTTTAAATGTGAGGTTATTATTTGTCAAAAAATAAGGACAAAATACAGTATCTGTGTTTGAGAACACACTTATGCATATGGGTGAAAACCATAGTCTAATCCAGATTTATTTGTAAAGAACACTAGTACGATCCAATTTTAGAAGTAATTTTCATAATAAGAGTGAATGAATAGCTGGAGAAATAATTCCACATCTACAGCATCTTTTTAGCTCCATGAAATGAGTGCACACCCTGCAGCCAGCAATAAGGCTGAATGACTGGCATGAGCTGAACAGACAGAGGAGATGTAGCACACTTCATGATGTCACTGAGTTTCTGACTTCCTGAGGCGATTGGCTCTTTTATTCAGAGGAGAACGACTCAGAATTAAGAGGCCGCTGTAGTGGTGGTGGCAGTGACAGAGGAGTCAAGTGTTCTCCTGGATCATGTGCTTTTTGACCCCCAGCATAGCGAGAGCACAGAGAGGTAGCAGTGTTTCTCCTAATTAGAACTGAGACAGCAGCAGTAAAAGTGTCTGACCACTGTTCTTGACTGATCACTCTAGAGGGGCATGCAAGGGGTAGTGTCAGCGCCTTGCATGCCCCTGTAGAGTGTTCTTGACTGATCAGTCTAGAGGGGCATGTAAGGGGCAGTGCCTTGGGCCACTAGGCAAACATTAGGTGCCTGTGCATCATATTAGACCCTATCCTCTACCACCTACAGCAGTAGTAGCAACAGCAGCAAACCTAACTATATAATATTATTATAATATTATTATTAGGAAGAGAAATACATCTTTCATTCAGCTACATTAGTTTTGGTCATTTTTTTAACTGTCCATTATCTGTAAGTCTACAGTGTTATTGTAGTGCATTGTTAAATTGGTTGAGGGAATTTTATTTATGTGGCGCCAAATCACAACAACAGTCACCTCAAGGCGCTTTATCTTGTAAGGTAAAGACCCTACAATAATACAGAAAAACCCCAACAATTAGATGATTATACAGAAATATAAGATGTTAGTCTGATGGTAACCACTGCCTTCTTCACTGTGTATTGCTGTTCACTCAGTCTGACAGTGTTTGTCTTCTGTCCCTCACAGCTGTTTTGCTGCCTTTGTTTCTTTACAAAGATGCAGAGCAGCCTTTGTACATGCTATCAGTCTGAGATCAAGTTTAAGGGCTCCTCCAGGCTGCAGGCAGATAAAGTTCAGTATGGGGCTGACACCAAATCCCAGAGGAATTTGCAGGTTGTGTCACCAAAACACGTATGGCCAGACATGTAGTATTGTGCCTTTTCAAATGACTGCATGGAGACTTTCTCTCAAAGTCTCTTAGAATTGCGTGGCCTTGGGGCTTCTCTGAGCTTTTAAGATGCCGAATGATTGTGGGTGTTTTGAAAAGATTGCAGCTCATGCTATGTATGGGAGCACTCAGACTGCTTTAAAAACAGGGGGATGTTTTTTTTTTTTTAAAAAAAGAGCTATCTCAGAAACTTTCATACATGCTATATATGACTAAATAATGCACACAGATGTTGAAACATGTTAGGAGCAGCTATTCAGATGCATGACTTTATATAGAACAGTTTTTTTAAACAGACTTTCAGCCTTTTCATTTAATCATTGTGGCTTCATCTGTCCTTTAAAGGCAGTGCCTTAGAGCTTTCATACACAGATCTTCATTACATAAATGTTCCATGAAGACTCTTTTGAAAATGTATAGTATCAAAACAAGTAGAGCTGCATTACTTTCCTATATATCATCTAACAATGATGATATAAGCAACAATCTTGCTTATGCTATCTTAACTGGTTATTCAATTCTTAACTGCTTATCGATTCAGGGTCGTGGGGGCTGGAGCCAATCCCATCTGTCATTGAGTAAAAGGCAGGGTGAGACTGATTGTCTGATGCTGTTTTCTGAGTTTTATTCTCAATGAAATCAATCAACAAAAGCAATTTTTCATACTTGACATAACAAAGAAACCTTTCTACAACTTGAAATTTACCCGATAACAGCCTTTTTTGCTTAAAGTGCTTTTATTTACTTGGTGCATTTCACGTGATGTCATATTTACACTGCAGTCTTTTACTGTGTACTTTGTTAATATGATGGTATTCAATCCAGACTTGAGGCCCAGAAGCTGGAAATATTAAGATCTGTTGTTTTGAGACTAGTGTTGTGATTATTGTGGGAAAGTGACTCAATTATGAGAGCAGCATAAAGTTTAGAGACAGCACAGTGGAGCAGTGTTTACCACCGTCGCCTCACAGCAAGAAGGTTGCTGGGTTTGAATCCACCGGCCAGCAGTTTGTGTAGTGTTTGCATGTTCTCCCCGTGCATCCATGTGTTTTCTATGGATACTCTGGCTTCCTCCTGCAGTCCAAAGACATGCATGTTTGGAAAATTAATGATTCTAAATTGGCTGTAGGGGTAAATATGGGCGTGGCTGGTTGTGTCTCTCTGTGTTAGCCCTGCAACAGACTGGCGACCTGTCTAGGATGTATCCCACCCTCTATGACAGCTGGGATAGGCTCCAGCCCTACAAACTGTTGTGAAAGTTTTCAACAAAGTTTATGTACCCAAGTGTCTTTTTGTGCTTTCATTTTTAAGCACAGAAGTAAAACAAAAAAATACCAATTTCCTTCACTTAATGATACTTTGTTGCCCATATGAAATGTCAGTGGGTATTTTTCAAATTTTTTTTTTATATTTCATAAGCCAAAAAAAAATGACTGATTGCAGTTTTATTGATAAATTAATCAGCAGATTAATTGCTCTTAATGTACTTAGTTTTGTCTGCATCATCTCCCATTATATGTGTATCTATGTATGTGGAGAATACTTTTTTTTTGTCATGAAGAAAAAAAAACCATTGATTTGGTGAACACTTGACACCTTTAGTTCAGTTAAATGCACTTTTCTTTCTGTCCTTTCTTCTTCTTCTGTGTTGCTATAAAATCTTAAAGATAATAATAAACCAAGAAAAAAATTCTGACCCCTCCACATCACCGAGCATCCTCTTTCCTGTTGACGGAACTCATTTTGCTGGGAGGTTGTTGTGTCTGCTTTATTTCTACATATAGGTCTTGGCTAGTGCTGCCTGTTGTGTTGCCCGGCAGCCACAGTCCTTAAGTGCAAGCCCTCTTTTTTGCTAACAGCTGTTCCCCGCCTGCACTCAGCTCTCCCTCATAGAGAGAGCCCTCGTTTTTTTTTTTTTTTTTTTTTCTGAATGGACTTGTTGTTCATTGTGCCCAGTGACTTCTGTTTACTCGCACACAAAGCCAAATCCCTGCCTAATCTGTCCTCCTCTCTCCCTCTCGTGTGAGGTTTAGAAAACGCTGCTCGACTCGACGAGGAGAGCTCACAAATAGCTGCTCTGGTGGGACGGGGAGACATTATAGTTCTCCTACGCTGGAGCCCGGAAAGGCCGGCGGTGCGTGTGCAAGTGTGTTTGTGAGGAACCGGACCCAACCCGCCATTCACAGCCCACTGATTTAACACGTTACCAGGGCAACCACACCAGTTGGTCTGCTATGCCACATACCAGACAGACACATGTAGGAGAAATTATGGGATGTCTGTAGCAGGGCCTAATCCCAGCATAACAAGGAGAGCGCTGGTGCCGAGTTACAAACATCAAATGTCTCAAGTTCCTTTAGGTCACAGTCTGGAGGCTTAGGTAAAGAAACATAAATGCTTTATAGCTTAGTGCTTTCATTTTTAATGCTGAGCTGTCACCTAAGTTTTAGAAGATCTTAGTGTTTATCCATTCAGTCATGGGGATGTCACCTCTAAAAGTATTTCACTTTGCTCCCTTTTGAAGAAGCCAGGTAATGAAAATTCACTAAAGTTATAAATTCACCGCAGTGCTTATACACATATATGTATTCATCCTGTCTTGGCTTATGGTGCGTAATTAGGTTAATACTAACACACTTAGATAGACATTGCGGTTTACCGTTACTAAGTCAGCTTGTAAACTTTTAGCGTTATGTGTTACTGTCAGCTTTCATAAAGAAAGGTTCATAAGCAGTAAAATAGTCCTTAACTTGTAGTCTCTACACTGAGAGGTTAAGTTTGCTTTTATGATACTGTGTTTTAGTCTTTACCATGCTTTTGCAGTTGTCAGTGTTGTTGAAATTATTTATTATAGAATACAGTTAGAGTTTGACATCTAGGCTCCAAATTCATCACTCTTACGAATATGTTATGATAATGTTATGTGGAGTGATGAGTATTTATCGCTCTGGGGCCTGCAGGTGCATGCGTGGTAGAAGTATAACTTGTGGTGGAACACAATTTTTTAAAATCCTATTTTGGTGCAAAGTCACCAAACTTTTGAAGTGGCTTTTATCGAGTTTGACTGATAAAAGTGATTCTGTGCATGTAGCGTTTATGTCCCGGTGACCACTGAAGTAAAAGTTATGGGTAATTTTGTGTAGTAATGACCATTAATTTCGATAGGGTCTTGGAAATAACTGCCTGGAGGTGTTGCCAAAATGACTCCTGAGTGGCAAGACTTGATTCTAAAAGTGCTTTGACACAGTGCAGCTAAGGCTGACTGCTTGAACAGGCTTTTCTTCTTTTTCGTTGCAGTCTATAAAAGATGCATTTTTTTTTTTTTATTACAGATGAAAAGTTAATAAGGGAGGAAATGCACACTTGGCCCTTTTATTCTACTCAGGGGTTTTGCAATGACAGCCTTCTTCTTCTGGTATGACTGGCAATGTATAGTGCTGGGCTGAGCATGAATTTTTTTTTTAGAGGGCAATACTTACTGAGATGCAGTACGCAGAGGGCCACACACTGGACAGTTAAACTGAAGCATGACACAGCGCTGACTTATATTAAACTTGGACTGACATAATTTGAAATGACACGAATTATAAGCAAAGGATTTTTAAGACCGATACCAATATTTGGTGATTTAAAAATTCAATATTCTGATATATCAGCTGAGATTTTTTTTCTTTCAGAGACACCAAACATAATCAGATTTTCCTAACATTTCATATGAGTGGTTATTTATTTATTCATTATTTATTCATTTATCAGATCAGCTACCTGTGCGTTACCAATGGGAAAGTTGCAGAGTGCCCTCTGGTGAACAAACTATACAACATCAGCACTCATAACATGGTTGAAGGGTGTTTCTCCTGTCTCTTCTTTACTTTTTTAATTCTCATTTATTGGATGTTATAAATGCTGATACTGATAGTTTGGCAAATAGCTAATATCGGTCAATAATACCATCCCGCTGATAAATTGGCCGGGCTCTAGAATTAGCTCCGGTAATAATTACCTGCTCTGTTTTTAATTGTGTAGGTAGCTCAAACTGTAAGACTGTTGCCGTGCAGACCTGCATCACCGAAAGAAAGATTAGGCTAAAATTTACTACTTATTTATGAAAAAACACATTTTCTTATACATGAATACATTAGTTCATGTTATGTTATGTTTTACTTGTGAGGCTGACTATAAGAATTCATTCTGTGACTTATGGAATAAATTGTAACTGAGATATTTAGGAATGAAACTTGGTCATTTAACCCAATAGGAGCAATTGAGATGGCCACCACTCTGAAACAGTGATCTGAAACATGTTGTAGTTTCTCAGAAAGTTTATTTGCACACATAAGTAAAGCACCCTCTATTAATGTTAAATAGTACTACAGACCACTGCTAAAGATTCATTAGCATAATGCTTTCTTTCATTGAAATTTAGGGGTTGTCTTGTTTTCCTTTTAGGACGCTGCAAGCCGGATTGAGCCCTGGAGCTGTATTTTACCCATTTGTGGTATAGTGGCTAACCGTGGCAAACTTTAAATAGATATTGCTGTTGACAACAGAGACTCTGTCTTCTGACTATAAAAGCTGAAACTACAAGCAATAAAATGGACTTTTGCTGTGTTCTATAAACTCAGGCATTTGGCAGTTGAGCCTTATTAGCTCATGTTGGCAAATGTTATCAAATTCTAGATAGATAAAGATAGATACTGAGACAGTTTGCTGACTTTATGAGTGCTGTTTTGAACCATGTTTTAGATTGTGCCAGTATTTTAGTGGTCATTTAAGTCAGATTTATTTGTCTCAGGGCTTTACTAGATACACATAGCAGCCTCTATACACAAAATACAAAAATCAACAAAAACTACTGGTACAATGAAAGGAGAGTCCTCATGATGAAGCAGTGGAAGAATTCAACTCTGGAGATATTGGATCCAAAATCACACCATAATAAAGAGTGCATAAAGATGCAAGTTTAAAGTAAGTGAAAGTAAAAAAAAAGAAAAAGGATAATATAAGGAACGAATTAAGTATAAGTAAGTCACCTGCCTTGTAAGGTTTTCTGTATTTGTGCAGTATTTGAAATTAGTCTGGCACTTCTTTGTTACATGAAGTCAGCAGCCTCCTGTCCTGCTGTGTCTTATTAAAAAGTAAGTGCTGATAGTGTTATTAGAAATATATACAGTTTTGTCAGTTGTTAAATTGAGCTGTCCTTTTGTGGAGATAAAACAGACTAGTGTTTGTGACGTGAATTTTCTGAGAAAGTACTTATGGCTGCCTGCCAGCACATTATCTGAGTGTGGACGCAGAACTTGATCGATGGGGCTGTAAAAATGTCTACGTCGCTGTCAACTGTTTGACTCTCGAGCCATACGTGTGTATTTGACCTACTTGTGTGTGTGTTTATGTTACCAGGTGGTGGGTCTGTACCGGCTGTGTGGTTCGGCAGCGGTAAAGAAGGAGCTACGTGAGGCGTTTGAGAGAGACAGCCACGCTGTGGAGCTGTGCGAAAACACGTATCCAGACATAAACGTCATCACAGGTAAAATGATCACCAGGAAACAGAGAAGATGCCAGCAAAGCATAAGATTACTAAACACACTTAGTTTAATTACAAGGATGTTATTCAACCTGACAACTGTTCCTGAGCGCACTGGTGTCCTTTTGGTCTGTTTGTCTATAAATGACCTTCTTACCTGTATTTTAGTAGGACATACACAGTGTATACAGTTTTTAATGAAAGAGACTGAACGGGATGTTTAAAATGCTTAAAATGCTCCAGAAGGCAACAGGTCAATGACTTAGAGTAGCTGAAACAACTACTGATTACAGCTGCCTAAGTTAAAGCAGCTTTAATAATGATAGCTACAAACCTTAATATAATCTAAACAGGTCAATTATAGGCAAATTCACACCCTGCATATTTATCATGAAGACTGAAATTAATCATAGAGACCAAAACTGTTTTTGTACTGGGCTATGAACGTGTTTATTTCTGCTGTAAAGTTGGCCATTTTAACATTTTATACATTTCGAAGCCTGCCTCAAGTGGCCGCTAAAGGAACTGCATGTTTTGGCACCTCTGCACTGGCTTCATTTTTCAGCCCCATAGGTTGCAGCTTTATAACTAAATAAAATGCTCGCTTGTTTCTACCAAGGTGCAGTTAAAGTTGAGTAAAATTAAGGAACAGAAATACCTAAAAGCTATATGATAAAAGAGTGATTTCCGCTGTTTCTACAACTGTCTCTGTAGCTGTCAGCTGAGTAAATAAATGCTAACCAGCCACAAATGTAAAACTGCAGTTTCTTTAAACTTGATTTGCATTGAATGACAGGCATCTTGTTTAATCATATGACATGCATACAACTCACAAAAATATAATTTATGAGGACGTGTTTTACTTGTGGGAAAACTTAACAATAACAAATGGGGCATTAATGTAATGAAGTCTGGCTTCAGTATTGATCCAATCCAATAAATGTGCCTGAACTGATGTGGCCGCTGCAGATAGGTCAGCACACGTGTATATCTTATCTGTGTGTGTGTGTGTGTGTGAAATTCCTGTAGTCAACGTAAAGACCAGCGCCCGAGGGACAGGGCCACACACACAAAGCCATACAAATCAGATCATTCTGCATATTCAGAATCATCAGAATCAGAATCAGAATCAGAATACTTTATTAATCCCAGAGGAAATTATGTGGTCACAGTTGCTCCAAGACAGTAAGAACAGTAATTAACAAGTTAAAATACCAATATTAAATAATACAATATATTACAAAATTGCAAAATATTACAAATGGCTCTAATAATACAAATAACTGTAATATATAAATATCCCAATATAATACACAAAATTGAATATAGATGTTGAATTGAGGTGCCCCTCTTATCATACTGCCTTTATTCAAGTCGTTCTTTCTCAGTTTCACTTGTTGTGCTTTGGACCTTACAGATCAGGTCAAATCTGGGGATTTTTTTTTTGGTCAAATTCAGAAAAGTCCCCCTGAAGTTGTTTGATTGTCCAAAAAGCAACACTGCAAACCTTGCATCTCTAATTTAAATCAGAATCAGAGTGCTTTATTAATCCCAGATTGCCATTCAGATTCCTGTCAGCTGGATCTCTTTTCCGCTGTGTTGCTACTTTAAAATGAGAAATGGAAACAATGAGTTTAAGCAAAGTTGTAGAAAATTACTTGGTCATGATTTTTTTTTTCTTTCTTCCACAAAAGGTGGAAAGGACCATGGAAACCCCTGGGCATTTTAGGAGCTGCTGTTGGTTTTGGGGAGAGGCCCTGTATAGGCGTCGTCCTATCATGCCTGCTTTGATCCACATGCATTTGCATGGCAGGGCAAAGAACACAGTTAACAGTTGAGCGGGTTAGAAAAAAAGGATTGTTGGTTTTTGCTCGCTGCCTAAATTTGCTCTGCCAAGCAAGTTGCTGTTGCAGATGGGCCTGAGTGAGTGGAAGAGGACATAGAGAGAAAAAGAGCTAAAGATGAACGGGTTTATGGTGTGTGCTGAAAAAAAAAAAGTGCATCTGGGATATAATCCTGATTTTTTTTTTCTTGGCAGTTAAAAAAATTTGATTTTTGTTTTTTTTTTTTAATTTGATTGAGTCTACATTTAGTAACAGTGATCATAAGGTAAGAAACAATAAAATAAAGGATACAAAGGCAATTACTCAAGTACAGCAGATTAAAAAACACACAATAACAGGAATCTAAAAAAGGTGCAAGTTGAAGCTGGAGCTTATTGTACCATTTTTATGATACACACCCTTGGCTAATAAGTGAACAGCTAATGGATGAGCTAAGAGGACTGGCGTGTCATGCGGCTAATTTAAAAATGGAGGTAGTGAAAGGGATTATCCAGGGGTCAGAGTTCAATCCTAAGCTTGCAAAACATGCTCTGTGCATGGCGCTCCATTGTTTCTCTGAAAGGATCCACGGAGGCGTTTATCAACACGAGCAGTATGATGCAAAAAAAATCAAGACTAACAGGGTTATCTTCAGCTGGTCTGGCAAACTCGGCCCTGTGCTCAGTTTGCTCTTTACACTTTGGCTGAGCATGCATGACCCCAGAGGGCCGTACACATCAGCAAGACACACTCCACTACAGACACAATACTGATGTAAATCTCCTCAACTAGTTATCAGCAAGAAAACTCGTTAGCATGTTTCAAAAAACGCTCAAAATTTTTACATCCTTTGCACACTCTATTAGGTACACCTTGGTAGTATTGGGTTGGACCCTCTTTTTGCCTTCAGAACTGCCTGAATTCTTCATTCGTCATAGATTTGTAGTCTGCACATCTGTGATGCAAATCTCTCATTCCACCACATCTCCACCACCAGCCTGAACACTTGATACAAGGCAGGATGGATCCATGCTTTTAGGTTGTTTATGCCAAATACTGACCCTACTATCCAAATGTCGCGACAGAAATCGAGATTCATCATACCAGGCAACGTTTTTCCAATCTTCTGTTGTCCAATTTTGCTGAGCCCGTGGCCTCAGTTTCCTGTTCTTAGCAGACATGTGAGGCATCCTGTGTGGTCTTCTGCTGCTGTAGCTCATCTGCTTCAAGGTTCCACGTGTCTTGTGTTCAGAGATGACCTTGGTTGTAACCAGTGTTTATTTGAGTTACTGTTGCCTTCCTATCAGCTGGAAGGAGCCTGGCCATTCTCCTCTGACCGCTGGCTTCAGCAAGGCATTTTCACCCGGAGAAATGCCGCCCACTGAGTATTTTTCGGACTGTTCTCTGTAACCCTAGAGATGGTTGCGAGTAGATCATCAGTTTCTGAAATACTCAGACCAGCCCATCGGGCACCAACAACCCTGCCACGTTCAGAGTCACTTAAATCATCTTTCTTCCCCATTCTGATGCTCGGTTTGAACTTCAGCAGGTCATCTTGACCACGTCTAATGCCTAAATGCATCAAGTTGCTGACATGTGATTGGCTGATTAGATATTTGCGATAACAAGTAGTTGAACAGGTGTACCTAACAAAATAGCCGGTGAGTGTATTTCCCTGATGAATACTCTCTAGGAGAAGCAGGTTCATGCAAGCAGAACATTCGGACACAGACTTTGCAAAAAACCACCACTAATCAATTTCGGTAAGATTCCTGTAAAAAAAAAAATTCAAGGATCTAAAAAGAGCAAAAATGTAAACATTTCCAAACATTTCACTTGCTGATGATATTCTTCTTTCATCTCAGTATCCCCTTTGTTATAGTAAAAAAAGGTAATAAAAATGAAATTACACTGTGTTTCACTGTCGAACAATGAAGGCTTCAATCAGTGGTTTGACATGATAATAGGGGTCAGTGCACTGTCCTGGGCCATATGGTAGTTTTGCCTGAAGCCACTGTGAGCATGTGGTTGTGAGCACCTGAAAAGTTTTTGCCGCACAAGCTTTAAATTACAATTTGTTGTAGAAAAATTGTTTTAGAAGACAGTTTGGTGTCATGTGTTAACGACAAGGCCCTCAACTCATCCTTTTTGGTCGTAGTGCGGAAACAAAGCCTCCGAAGTGCTGCAACTAAGACATTTCTCCTCTAATGATGGACCTGGTGTGTCCTCAGCCCTTTTGATTTGGAGCACTGGCGCTGATTTTAGTTTGTGGTCTTAAATTTGCTTTGCCTGACTCGACTTTTCCATAGGCCCCCCCCCCCCCCCCCCTCCCCCCCCCCACCCCCCCCCCCCACACCCAAAAC
>VUQS01046893.1:14369-28331 GCA_015108495.1 Heterochromis multidens
GCAGCACTGACAAGAGGAGTGACCTTCTGCTTTGTTTGAACAAGAGGTCAAAGGTAGAGCCGTGCCCCAGTGCATTGTTTCCCTTGTAGTGTTTGGTGGCATATTTGGAACACTGAAATAGTCTGAAGTGAGTAGAAAAAATAAACTTGCCTCAGATTACTTTGAGGTGCTTTTATATGTGGCTTTTTTGAAGCAGGATTTCAAGTGTTTGTTTCCCTGCATTGCTCAGCTGCTTGTGACACATTCTGCAGTCTTTATCAGCCAAGCGTGTAGGTGGAGATGGAGAATGTATATACAGTGCAGTGCAGTGCAGAGCCAAACCCCCAACAGTTTAAATGTGAGAGAAAAGACACTCGGTGTGTGCTTGTTGTCAGCTTGCCTGTGAAAATCAGTGAAGCACCTGCGGGGGAAGCACACCTGTTCACCCCTGAGCCTCCCGACCTCATGCTTACGTGCATGTACGTGCGAGCGTGAGTGTCACTGAGGCTTCGTGTGTGTGTGTGTGTGTGTCTGTTTGTGTGTGTTTGCGTGAAAAAGGGCATCAACAGGAGCTAACGCACCGAAGTAAACAAAGCACAGAGTCAAAGCAGGCTAATGATTTACTTGAATGGCTGCATTCTCCTCACGTCAGACAAGCACATGTGCACATTTACACGTACACTGGCTAGTTTGCTTTTAAACTAGAAAGAGCCTAAACGTGTGTGCTGCTTTCGTGCATTGCATGTGAGGAAAAACATGGGTTGTTTTGCTTCATTGAGCAGCACTAACATGTAACAGTCCCGCTGTTGTTGTGTCTACCTTGCGGCACAGGGAAGGTCAGGGGGCCGTGCATGATTTTCCATTCTGATGGCAGCGAAAGCAGGCCAAGTGGCACCTCCCATTGCATTTTATTTGCAGACTCTGAACAGCAACAAAAAAAGCTTCACTTTAGTGAGATAAGGATGAAAACATATTGCTCATTTTTGCTTCCAGTCAGTCTGTTTTCTTGTGATGAAACAAGCTGATTGTGGTTATCTTTGTAAATTTTCCATAAAGATTGATGGGGGAAGCCAGAGGATGTTCACAAAGCATTTCTGGTTAATCTGCTGCAGAAATCAGCACGTCTAGGGAAGCATTAAGGAGAGTGAATGTGTCTTGTGTTTATATACCCTCATCAAATTCAGCTCATACCAGATTTTATACTGAACCTATGCTTGCTCGGATTCACAGGGAGGGTGTTTAATGGCAGGGATGTTTTATGAAGTTTTAAGTGCATGCTTCCCCAGAGCGCTGTTAAAGTCTAACCCTGCTGACTAGTATCTGTCAATGTTTTGATCTACCTGAGATCGGTGGGCTGAGATAGTAAGCCATTATGCTTGTTTGGGTATGAGCTGTTTGCCTACAAAGCCTCTGCTGGCTGCCTCATGAATACAGAGTATTTCTGTTAATGTCAGGAAGTGTTGAAACTAAGGTTCAGAGGAAAGAGTTGTGGCAAGAAACAAACTTACAGATGTTTTGATTAACACGTTAAGCTGTCAGAAACTTATTTACTGTTACATTTGTAAATTATGTATTTGTTATTTTTGTATGAAAGGACACACCGTACATCACTATAATAAAATGATCAAATTCCACATATCATATTCAGTATTTACAGTCTAAGCTAATTTGCATCTAGATTTGGCTCTATATGGCATTTTTGCCACAAAAAAACTGCTTAAAAAACCATAATTACTCTATATTCGTTTATAGTGCTAACATGCTAACATGTGCCAGGCATACACTGTATATAAAAGATGGACATAGCCACCATGGTATCACCCATTGTGGTGGTTTGTGGATTCCCCTTTTGAAATTTTTGAGGAACCGAGGACACTGCATGCCCATATGGTAGTGACTTGGCTCTCACAAAGTAACTGCACACTAAAGAATACCCTGTTTTATCTGCAATTTTACTCTAATAACACTTAAAACTATGGGCTGAGACCATAAACTCATTAGAAAAGTGTTTCCTGAGGTCATAACAAAAATAAGCAGAAGGCCACACTTTAGTTTGTTTTTCCAGCTTGAAGCTTCAAGTTCAGCATTTGGCTGAGTAAGAGATGGGCCTGATTAAGAAAGTGAAGACACTATTTATTTGGCTCTAAATACGCTCAGGCTTTATTAAATATTAAACAAACTCATTGTGAAATTACTTACTTGAGTTAGAAATCAAGTTAGAAATATTTTTTTCATACACTTCTATGAGTTCTGACTTACTTGTTTCAGCCAGTGGAGTAGCCCCCTGGTGGCCATTATAAAAAATGCAGGTTTATGATATTTCGAAACAGACTTCACTTTTCAAACTGGGATACTATGTTCATCTTTTAAATACAGTCTATGGTGATACTAGATGAAAAATCAGGAAGTCACCAAAGTCAGTAGGAACCATGAATGTCTTTATCAAACTTTTTTTCAGCTGGGGGGAACTCTAGTCCATTCATCTATTTTCTTCTACTTATCCAGTTCAGGGTCGCAGGGGGACTGGATCCTATCCCAGCTGTTATAAGACGAGAGGCAGGGTACACCCTGGACAGGTCGCCAATCTGTCACAGGACTAACACATTGAGACAGACAGGGAACCATTCTCTCTCACAATCACACTTACAGTTAATTTTAGGATCACCAATTAACCTAACCCCATGTATGTTTTTGGACTGTGGGAGGAAGCCAGAGCATCCGGAAAGAAGCCATGCAGACACGGAGAGAACATGTAAACACAGAAAGGCCCCAGACTGGATTAAAACCCAGGACCTTCTTGCTGTGAGGCACCAGTTCTAACCACCACACCACCGTGCCATACAGAAATTCTAGTAAAAATCCTAATAAGCTACCTTATTTGTGTCTGCATTACATATTATTCCTTTAAAACAGTTATAAGTTATTATATTTAATTAAATTATGGTAGCTCGGTTAAGGTTCCTTCTGCGATAACATACGGAGGTAAAAGGAAGTAGAGCTATTGTCAGCCTTTGGACAGATTTGAATAGATTTTACTTTTGATATTTTAGTTTGGCATTTTGATCAGCGATGGGTTTGATCTGTAGATGTAACACAGAATGTCAGTGTGGAGTTTCTGTTGGTGCTGAGTGCCACTGTGCAGCTACTAATCACAATGCTAATCATAGACTTTGTACTGTTACACACTGAACTGAATTTAGATCCTTCTTTCACTCTCTAATCCAATTTATTTCTGTATAGCTGCAGCAACGGAAGATAAGAAATACAAGTGTGACACCACCTGAAACTCTGGTGCCATTAGCTAAGATTGAAACAGTAGTTTGTCCACTTTATTCTGGAGATATGAGTGGATGATGGTTGGACGATGCTAGTTACGAATAGACTGAAATGTGGTAAGCCTAATGCTCCCTTAAAGAGCAGATTTAGGACTTAGTGGGATTATAAAGTGAGCATGTTAAGTTGGGCCCTCTGTTCTCCTTACTGGGCCTAAGGGAAGCTCATTGGATTTACTGTGAATCGTATTGTAGTGTGCTGTAAATAGAAGACAAGAGGCAAAGAAAAACTCCTACAGTGGACAAGAGAAGCAATGAGGTACAAGCTCCTATTTATAGCACCTTAATCAGTTGTGTCACTACTTTGGAAACAGGATAGTGGTTGACATAGATACAGTGTCGTCTTATCTGTTGTTCTACCTAGAGCTACTGCTATTGTACTCTTTATAATTACAGAATGTTCAAGAATTGTTTCACCGTGATTTTCCTTGGATTTATTGTTTTACAATAATGCACGTGGAGCCACATGGTCACTAATTCGAACAACAACCCCAAGCAGTCAGACTGAACTATTGCCACAGGGAAATTTTCTTCACGGATAAAACTTTCAAGACATGAATGCAACAGAAACATCATGAGAAGAATGAAAATAAGAATAAAGAATGAAAAAAAACATGTTAGACTCAGTTAAAACTGAATTTACATATGTTCTATGTACAGCAATGTGTAAAACTATATGTCAAAGAGAACACACTTTCACAAGAAACTTGGAGAGGTCTTGTGAGGTAGTTTCATTGCCTGTGAGGGAAAGGATCTCTGGAAAAAAGACACTCCTGTGACTGGATGTTCTGGTGCTCAGTGCTCTGAAGTGCTGACCAGAGGGCAACAGATCAAAGAGGTTGTGGCCTAGGTGTGAAGGGTCTGAAATGATTTCTCCAGCTTTTTCAGCCCTTTTTCCTGCTCTGGAAGAGTACAGGTCCTGGAGGGTGGGCAGGGGAGCACCATTAATCCTCTCAGCAGTCCGGACTGTTCTTTGTAGGCATCTTATCTCTGATTAAGTAGCTGAGCCAAATAATACAGTTAACTGAAAGACACAAAACAGATCCAATTACAGCATAGTAGAACTGGGACAGCAGCTCTTGTGGCAGGTTGAACTTCCTTAGGACTTTATGTGGGTACTGCGCTTCAGATCATACGCCTGTGGAACTTGAAGAACTTGACCGTGGTATTTACCCGAAGTTCACTATCATTTGGACTTGTTGTTTTGACTGCATCAAATGGAAGCTTGCCCAACCTCCTATCTATATGCAGGCTCGCCTCCATCCTGGATATGGCTGAGGCCTGTGGTGTCTTCCCTGAGGGGAGCAAGAGCTGGTTATGAAGATGCTGGATGTGAATTTCTCCAGCCTAACTGGCTGCATCCTGGCTGTCTTTTGGTATTTTTGTTCTGTCTCCCTCCCCTCATCCCAAACCGGTCACGGCAGATGGCTGCCCCTCCCTGAACTTGGTTCTGGTTTCTTCCTACTAAAAGGGAGTTTTTCCTTCCTACTGTCACCAAGTGCTTCTTGTCTGATTGTTGGGGTTTTCTCTCTATTATTGTAGGGTCTTTACCTTACAATATAAAGCGCCTTGAGGTGATGTGGCAATATAAAAATAAAATTGAATTGAAAATTGAAAATTGGTTGAGGTGTTGCAGTCTGTATGCACTTCCATTTCCATTTCCACTCCCACTGACATGTTTGCTGCTTGGCAAATTGAAAAGAGTCCAGTAAGGGTTCAGCAATATCCTCCAGGTAGGCCAAAACACACTACCCAGATTAAAGCAGAAGGTCTGTAGCCACTTAGCCCTGTGATCAAATATCATATTGTGTTGACAGGTAGGAGATCATCACTATGAATGGAGAAGCACAGCACAGAAGGAACAGCTGTGAAGAAAAGTGAAGTTAAACTGATTTCTTTGAACTTAATTCTATGGTATTCAGCTGAATGTGAAGCATGTGGAAAAAATATGTAATATATGAGGAAAATATGAGATAAAAAAATGCATGTGAAACAGATATGTTTACACTCCTTATGCTGATGCTGACTGTAGCAATGAGCCAACATGAAATAAAAAAACAGGCAGCACAAAACCTTTTCAGCAGTCCCGCATTTGTCCCAACACCTGAATTGGTGCCAAACAACAACCAAGGAAAAATACTCTCAGCCATTACAAGAACTACACCCATGATAGCAATGCAAATGCAGCTCACACTTTAAACAGAAGGCAGCAGCATACGAGCAGACACTGAGACATCGCCCACAAGCCTCAGCGGTGTCTTAGATTACTGCAATTACAAAGCACGCAAAACCCGAACAGAGCAAAGACGTTTCCCGATAAGCATGTTAGCACAAGCACCCTGCTTCGAAGAGCAGTGATCACTGGCATCCAAAGTTGCCAACAACATGGGCAGGAAATCTCGTACTCTGTCTTCAAAAACATGTTTGAACCCAACAGCTGATAAGTCACTGAAAAACAAGGTTGCAGAACACCAGCAGCTGTGGCAGTACGAATATGAAGGTGTACAGTGTGACCGAAACAACAGCAGGAAAGGTTTGCAGCAGTTTGCCAGTGAGCAGTGTGGATTTATGTATTCAGTGTAGATGCGCTGATATATGTTGAGCAGTGTGTTGCACAGAGGAGTCACTGTATTTGTAGCTTCTTTTGCAGATGTTTAGTCTGACAAATCCTTAACTATCAGCAGCAGAGGTCTTTAAGAATATAAAAGTATTTATCTTGGGCGCCACTATAGCTCACTTGTATTTATCTTGTTATCCTCCATAAGCGTTCAGTGTGTATTACTTTGGAGGATAACCTATATTGCTAATTACACCCCCCCACCCCCTCCACCAGGCCTCCCCGAAAGCTGATCCAGCTTCATGCAGAGGGAAAAGAGAGCAGACACTCACCACAAAGAGCTGTCACACTGCCAAGATCTTTTTCTTTTTTTTTTATTCCCGTCTTTGCCCCCTCCTCTCCCTTTATTTTTGCCTTTGATGAAAAGACATGCCAGTGATATTTCAGGGGCTTAGTGGAGACAGACAGCGTGGGTTTCATGTTTTCCCGCAGCTTTTGTCTGAACTTTGGGAGGCTGAAGTCACAGGTGCGAACGCGCCATCACAGATGCCAGAGCCTAGCCCCCCCCGGACACTTTGTGCTGCCGAGTCACGCCCGAATCAATCAGGCCTCTCGGCAGACACCACAGGATCACCCCAGGAAACAATGGGACCTGAATCTGCAGCCAAGAGAATATGCCAGGTTCAGTGGTTTAAACGAGGAGGAGAAGAAAAGCTTTTTATTTCTCGGTGACAGCACCTCATTAAGAGATATTGTTAGCGATTTGTCAGGTATTAAAGTCGCCTGCGCATTTATTGTTTGTGTGGGAAAATTAAATGGTCTTCAGATATTCTGTGCAGATCTTGTTTATATTCGTGTTGCACACCATCCTGATGAAGCAGAGTTTCTCATGCCCTTCTTTTGTTCTCTCCCCACTCATCAGGAGTACTGAAGGACTACCTGCGTGAGTTGCCCTACCCTCTGATCACCAAGCAGCTATACGAGGCAGTGCTGGAGGCTATGGCTGCGAGGCCTCTGCGGATGGGAGCGGCGGGTTGCGAGAATGACCAGGCTGACTCGGAGCACACTGTCAGCCTGCTGGAAACCCTGCCAGAGGTGGAGAGGGTGAGGGAAAAAAAAGCACACATTCTTCTGCACAGGAGCTAAAGGACTATCACAGAAGTGGCTGTGAAAGGGCTAATTGTGGCTAGATAATCATGGTAATAATGATAATGCTACAGATTACAACTGTTTGGGTGATAATTATGGTGCCATGCAGTCTCCAAGCTTGCATTGGTGTCACTTTCGTAAAGCACTGTCATCTTCGTTTAAGTATTCACAATGAATGACATAAAAGTAAAAACTAATAGTGGCCAAAACTCTGTATTTGCGCAAACAGCCACTTGTTTCGGTACTAGTGAACAGACTCATGAGGATCACTGCCAGCAGCATGTAAATGCTTTGTAAAACTAAAACTACTCCCCTATTTTAAAAGTGTAACTCTGTGTAGCATTTGCAGTATTGTACAGTAGGCTGCTATGCCAACATGTCACCAGCTATATATCCAGCCTTATAATGCTGCTAATAACTGGCCATTGTACCAAGACATCAGTTAGTATAGCATTCATCTAAAATTCCTTCTTGTTTGTAAAAAACTTCAGTTTTTCTTACATAAACTTACTGCTGCAGATGTGCTGCAGATTTGGCTTTGTATCTTTACTGCTGCTGCTAGTGGTACTACTGCAACTACTAATCATAATAATAACATGTCTTATTTGTCTGGCTTTTGTGTATCTGTGTGTGTGTGTGTGGGTGCCTACATCAGATGACGCTGCGGAAGCTTCTTGACCACCTGAAGCTGGTGGCATCCTACCAAGAAGTGAATAAGATGACGTGCCAGAACCTGGCGGTGTGTTTCGGCCCGGTGCTGCTCAGCCAGCGTCAGGAGGCGTCCTGCCACACCAACCGAGTCTTCATCGACTCTGAGGAGCTGGCCAGTGCGCTGCACTTCAAAAAGCACATCGAAGTACTGCACTACCTGCTGCAACTCTGGCCAGGTGAATACAAATTTTTTTTCTTCTAGCTTTCTTTAAAGAAGTTTGAGCAAACAGTGTGGCTTGAAAAAGCAACACATTTACAGTCAGATCATGCGTATACTGGTCTGTCTTGCCTGAGGATCTTGTACAAATCAGTGCCAGCCCTGTGGTTCAGCTCTACAAAGGGCTGTTAAAGGGGCTGGGCTGCTTTGATCCATGAGGTTTTCCACCACTGGCACAAGTACAGATGATAGCCACAGGCCACCATCTGTCAGCTCCTCAGAGATGAAACTCTCCACAAGTGCTTCTCATCGTAGTGGGTTGAGCCAATCAGAGCCAAGCCAGTAAGCCCTAGTGTAAACCAAACATTTGAGGCGTGGCTCCCCTCCATCTTTAGATAAATAACCAATCAAGGACAGTCAACACCAGCTTCACTCAGCACAGGTCATCTGTCTGCCCTCACAGCTGCTCTCTGCCCGCTGCAGCTGTCTGCTCGCTGTGAGATATGGTGAAGCCAAAAGATGATCCAGGAGAGGATGGAGAATGATGAGAGGAGTGTGTGGTGTGACATTTGCATTGGTCACAGCAACTAATCTGATATGCGTTTAGCTTGCAGGCTTGATTTTATGAGTTCACCACATTTCTAATAATCAAGTGAGCCATACAGTGTCTGCTGCTGCATTTAAAGTATTTAAGACTCCTAAAAAACGGGCCTGAGGGCTGGGCATACAGCTGAGATTGTTGCTATTGTCTTTTTTGTGGGTTTTAATTAATTTTAAAGTTTTACATATGCATGACCACCAATCCAAAACTAATCCTACTTACTGTATTTTAATGTTTTTCTGAGCGCAGTGTTATTCTGTTTATTTGTTGATACATTTTTTTAATTCACACACTCACTGTATTTAAAAACCCTTCTCCCAATGGCGCTGACATCATATGAGATAGACTTTCCCTCCTGAATGATTACAATCCTCAGAGCTCCTCCCTGCAGCCTGCAGCTTTAACCAGATCTGCTGATTGGCGTCTGAAGAAGAAGTGACTCTGCGTCTGGTCGTGCCTCTTAACTTTAACTGCATCCTCCAACTCCCACATTGAACCAATTCTGTGTAAACCACTGAAGCTTAGCACCCTCCTTTACATCACCCAGAGAAGGAGCACAGAGAAAGAATTGTAAGCCAACGGGTGCAGCAACTTAACTAGTCAGCATCTGTGAATCCTATGATTGCAGGTAGCAGAGGGAATTACATTTGGAATTTCAAAAATTAAAGCAAAAAAACTGTGGATTTTTTTTTTCCTTTTTAGCAGTAGTAGACAGTCACAGTAGGTTTTTTTTCCTGCAGTTGCCTTTAATGGCCTATAAAGACACTGACAAAGCATTTTAGTCCAGGTTCAAGCCTTCATTTACACCCTCAGCGGTGTTTCCATTCCATCCTGTTCCCCAGTACAGAGTACTGGGCGCCTGGACTATATAATTAAAGACATTCCTGGCTTAACCTTACCCCTCAGCCCCTGAAGCTTCACCCTTACATTTCACATTCATTATGGGATATTTTCAGTCACCTCTTCACGCCTTTCAGACACACATACCAAACCTTCCAAGGCATTGTCGCTCAGGCCTTTACAGACTGACTGACACGACTTACAGGACGTGTGTGTGTATTAACGAGGCTGAGAAGGTGATGATTGTGTATTAGGACGTTTTCCAACTCTGTGTGAGAAGATGTGAGTGGATGGTTAGTCAGACAGTGACAGGAAGAGGATGAAGTGTGTGTTTTTGTGGGAGGTGGCATCTGCATTCTTTTTGTGTTATTTTTAAAATCCAGATTTAGCTCGACGAGTCCAGGTTCATTTTCAGGTAATTTGCCCTACTTTTTGTTTGGCATCAAAAATCAGCTGTGGGTCTAATGTGTCATTTTGTCCATTTTGTTTTTTACGTTTTATACACATGTCATGGGAAAATGCAAAAGTAAACCTACAATACAGTCCATTTACATTTAAAAAGACTCTAATCCTAGCTAAACCAAGTCTAATCTTAAAATATTACAACAACTGAAAATTGTTCCAAGAAAGGATCTGCAAAAAAAATATTAGGGTTGTGAATGAAGAGATGAACTCCAGTTAAAAAAAAACAAAAAATGAAGTATTCTTGCCTGCTTTCTGTCTTCATTTTCTCTGCTGACAGCTAATAACTCTAATCGTGTCATCAGTGAATCATGTCTGGAATTAAATAACACAGCGCCTCTAAAAGGAGGATAATTTCTGTTTGTTTTAAGGTGATAATTGCTCAAGTCTTTAGCCTCGGGGGAGCTGTGAAGTGTGCAACCACTTCACGTAAATACTACATCAGCAACAGCCACTATGATGAATGAACTGGAGTGAACTTCTTTTGAAACTGTGCAAAAAATTCTATTTATAATAGGCTGGATAAAATACGCATGGAGGAAAACAAGTCATTTCAAGGTCATGTCTTCATGTCATGAGGCAAAATAAGATCTAGTATTTTTTTTTTTGTATATGTAATGTACCTCTTGAACATGACTTACAGCTCTTAACTGTAACTTTTTGTTCTTTTCCAGTCTAGTAAGGGAGAGCTAGCGGTGCCAACAAGTGTAGGTACTGAGATAAATGCAGACAGGTAACAGGACTGTGGCTGTTTGGGTGCTCACTTTTCCTTCATGTAGTCCACTTAGATGAGTCTTTCTTAAGGTCCACACGGGGCTTCACTTTGGTTAATTTTTAAGTTTGGTTACTCGATAACAGGACAGGAAGCAACAAAAACACAGTGTGCAGTGGTGTGACTTCAACATGCATAACTTGGCATGTTTGTTTGCCTAATGATGAACCTGTTGTTAAGTTCTTTATGTTGTCCTCATAGAAGTTCATTCAGATAAAGCGAGGCCCTTTTAAATAGAAATCAGTTGTACCAAAACAAGCCTTGTATTTTTTAATGTACTCTTAAGTGTGTTTTATTTGTTTATTTATTTTTATTCCAAAAAAACACGTTTTCTCATTCAGCCCTATCTAGCCATGCTGATGGTATCAAGTCCCCTTATTGTGATATCGGCCATCAAAAGATATACAATGGATTTTAGGTTATGGAATGATTACCATTGTGTCTTTCCATACACAATGTGCTGATACTTAAAAAAAAAAGACAGATTTTCTTTCTCAAAATGCTCTAAATATAGACTCCATAAACTGTATATAAAAGATGGACATAACCACAGTGATGTGACCCTTTAGTTTATGGACTACCATTTTGCAGCATCACTTTTGTCTGTTTTTTTTAAGCCAGCAAAGTTGAATCTGATTGAGAAGTGCATGCTGTTTATATACTCTTTATCATCAGTGTTCCTCTAAATGTCACCATCATGCTGAACTGAAATTTTTTTGAGGTCATTTTCAGGGATGAAAGTAGGAATTGGTAGGTGTGAGAACATCCAGTGTAGTAGTGCAGTGGGGGAACTGATTTGTACTGTAAGCTTTAGTAGATTTGTTTTTAGGCAGTGATCAGCTGACCTGTGCTGCACCAGGCTCTGAGGTTTACTGCTTTTTTTGGATTTAGTCAACTGCATTCTACAGTATATAAGCAGTTAATATATAAGCCATCAGGTGTGCTTTCCAGCTCTTATAATATAACACTAGAACTGGCAGAATTCCAAGCCCCCTAGAACCACCGGGGGGGGTGGATTTTGACCCTGTCTTGCAACAAAAGCAGTAATTGCAAAGAAGTCACAACGCAGGTTGTTAATTTTTACCTAATTTTTCGAATTATAAGCAAGATTTGACAAAATAAGTATTTAAGATGATGTTTTAGGGGTTTTATTAGTTTATTAGTGGAGTTTTATCGTGGAGTTAAATTATATACTAGAATTCACTAATAAACAGAGATTACAACAAACAGCACAGTACCTAATACATGTAAATGATGTAATGTGAGGAAAAGCAAAGAAATTAGAAAATAGGACTTTTTCTTATTGTTGGTTTTTTGTTTTTGTAATTTTCATGAATAGATTCTTATTTTTTATTTATTTTTTTAGTTTAAATGACCTATTTGCTTACATTTAACTTTTTTTTTTCTTTCTTCCTCTAGTTGTGGACCCACATGGCCAGTCCTCTTCTCAGCCCCCAGCAGCGTCTCTGGCTCCAACCTCGTCTGACCTGCTGTCAGCTCCTCCTCTGCGGCGGAGAAAAGAGCGCCCCCAGGTGTTGAACCTCACTGGAGCAGAGATGGCAGGCGTTCTGCGACCCAAACCGGGGCGTCTGGACAGCCCCAGCAACCGCTATGCTGGTGACTGGAGCGGCTGTGGTGAAACCTACTTCCCTTCTGAAATGCTGTTGCCTTCCAGCAAAGAAGAGGCAGACTATGATGATGTTCCCTCAGAAGATACCGAGGCTACTGAGGAGGTCCAGGAAAAGCAAGAGGAAGCTGAAGAAGGTATACAACTCAAGGTTGAATGTCCTGTGTCTGGTACCGCTGATGAAGAGCAACCTCAGAGAGAGGAGGTGGTAAAGGAGGAGGAAATAGGGGAGGAGGAGGAAGAGGAGGAGGAGAAGCAAGTAGAAAGTGACAGTTCAAACAGTGGACATCCATTAGAGGAGGAGGAGCAAGAAGAGAGGCTGTGTAACCACATCCTGCCACCTCGGTTACCTAAAGAGCACACTTACCAGGCCTACATGAAGATCCAGGATATCAGTCCTGTATTGAGCAACAGGGTGAATCTAAGGGACCTGCAGGAGAGCATCGACACTCTGATAGGTAACCTGGAGAGAGAGCTCAACAAGAACAAGCTCAACGTTGGATACTGACTCCTAGACACACACACAGACATATCCATTCGCACACCCATGAAGCCCGATAAGGTTTGGGGCAGAACCTCTTTATCTCTGAAGGTGCTTCAGTATACAGCCATGGAGATCCTGTGGTGTCACCATGGCAGTGTGGTGCACGTTACTGCTGCTGCAAAATCTTAGAAGATGAGATAAGAAATGTAACAGGGCACTTGTGGCGTTTGTAACATACCCATAAACATTCCGTAATATTCTCTTTTTATTTTGTCGGCTGATTAAACTTTATGTTATGTCGTTTTGTTTTAGTCCAGTTCTGTGTTCCATGTTGTTATTGTTGCTTCTCTTCTTATTAGAAGAACCCAATTACCCCTCAGGGGTTTAAAAGATGCCTTAATTGTGTGAAGGTGGTACGTCAAGAGGAAAATCCACCCTGGAATATAACGCATCACCTCCGAGATCTGCGCCCGGTGTGGGTAACCAAAAAGATAACGTGTGAAGTTATCTTGAAGAGCTTTTCTTACAAAAAGGCTGCAGTATATTCTATTTTCATCAGGTACAAATCCACCTTCTGTACTTTGGGGCTCTCCAACAAAATTTGGCCCAGTTTGGATTGAGAACAGGCACATTTAGTCACTTTCAGGCCTACTTTGAACCTTGTATGGTGGTTAATTGTTCAGTAAAACAAACCAAGATCATTGGAGGAACATGTGTACACTTTGTCTTAGGGTGGATTTCCTTTTTAAGGCAGTAGAGAGCTTTTCTATTGAGATATAAAACACTAAATGTTATACAACAATAATGCACTTAATAGGCAGGCAGTAGTGTAAATTATCATCATAGTTCATGCAGTAAAAAGGCTGTTCTGAACTAAGGGAGAAACTGCCGCAACTTAAACCTCCTCTTTGTTCAAGGTCACGCCTGTACTCACAGCTAAACACACATTTTGAACAGATTTTGATTTTAAGCAGAATTCAAACAAAGCGTTTCAAATGGTAAATTCACTTTCTTGCCCAGAATTAGATGAAAAGATTGATACCACTCTCATGTCTGTAATAAAAGCAGTTAGCTTATGCTATTATTATTATTAAAGCAAAGACTTACTTGCTAAAATTATTAACAGAGATAAGCAAACTTGGTATCAACCTTCTCATCTACCTCGATGCAAGAGTGCAAAGAAGCTAGTTATTTCTTTAAAAAAAAAAAAAAAAAAAAAAAAAAAAAAAAAAAAAAAAAAAAAAAAAAAAAAAAAAAAAGAAAAACAAAAAAAAAAAAACCTGACTTTTTT
>VUQS01046893.1:33401-54988 GCA_015108495.1 Heterochromis multidens
AAAAAAAAAAAAAAGGGGAAAAAAAAAAAGGGTTTTTAATTTAAAAAAAAAAAAAAAAGGACAACATATTTTATATTCAAAAGATCAGATCTAATTTGTTGATGAGTTCATTAAAAACACTTTCTGCATCTGACCACCTTCCTACTGGTTTGCCTTTGTGGATTATTTAAGTCTTTAAAGGTGCTGTAGTGTATTTAGGGGCACTGCCTTTTTGGTCATGTTTTCTTCTGCAAAACAACTCCTGCCTTTAGGTATTTCTTCCCCGAAGTACATTTGTAAATAACTTTTGAACCCGCAAGACCATCAGCTGCACCATTTCCAGTAAGGAAAGTAATTGTATTATGTAGGTTTAAGACTAGCTAGTTCCATAAAAGATACTTCTGGCTTGGTTATAAATTTTAGACAACTAAATGTATGTGTTGCACAAGTACCTGAAGCATTACGTGACTATTAATTTCTTCCTAGTTTGGGAAAAAAAAGAAAAACATTTTGCTACAGCAGTTTTACAGATTGACTAATACAAATGACCATAAAGCAGCATGAGTTACAGTATAAAAAGAATCCTCATTTAATTTATATTAGGCCTTGGTGCAGCCTCTCAGGTCATCCACCATCTGAAACAAGGCGTTTTATCTCCTCTCCCTTTAAGACCACCCACCACTGAAGCCAACTTTCTTCTGATTGGCTGCCCCTTGCAAACAGAAGGGTTGAACAGCAGGTGGGTGGGTAAGTTGTGTTCACAGCCAGAACTCTGTGCCCCAGATGACCATATTAAGCACATCCCCTCCCTGTGATACCATAATAATCCAAGAGTGGGGGCAGTACTTGCACATATGATAATCCTCATTATTTGAAATGTTGGCCATGATTAATATAAGCATCCTACTACTGTATGTATATGATATAAAATAATGAAAAGCATAATAGGTCCACTTTAAATATCAATTAAGCTATTACTTATGGAGCCATGAATGCCTTTGTTTCTCTGTAATTAAAAAAATACCCTGGCCATAAGTTTTCACCCTTTTTAACTTATGGCCTGTTGTATTAGCTCAAGGATGAGTTTGGTGTCTTATGTTTTCATCAATTTAGGATTATATTTGCTGACCAACATTTCAACTTCCATAAACTTGATCGCTTAAAGTCCTGAAAATGAACTCTGACTCAGTAAATCACACAAATGTGGTATATGCCCTGGTCTTCTGATTCAACCATAGTTACTCTCCATGTAAGGATTACCACTGTGTACATGTCACTAGGCCCCCATTACAAAGTCATAGCCAGTATGATCATGCCTTTTACATCTTTCACTGTAAGTGTTTTGAGAGGCTCAGACTTGTGTTGTCCGGAACATACTAGTATTGACTCCTTATAAACATGAGTGAGCTAAGCCTGGGTAATTGCTGGGAACCTTTATGCGTTGACCCTGGGCACACATTCCATACATGTGGTGCCCTTCAATAGGAGGTCTATTAAACACATTTTACCAAGGTCCCAGCCTTTTCTGCTGTGTTTTTTTGGAGGTCTTTTGTTCCCCTGCAGTCCAGCCCCTGTACTTGGCAGCTCATCTGAGAGCCTGAGGGCAGATCTCTTGACGCAGTGCTGACAGATCCGCCTGTTCTGGACCGTGGTTGATGATGAGAGAGAAGACCAGAGGAAAGGGGAGAGAAGATGAAGAGAGAAAGCAAGAGGTGAAAGTGAAGAATGGAGGGAAGGAGAACACAGAGGAAGCGGTGCTTCAGATCCTCTGGGGCTGGGCCTCACACAACGTAGACCCTCTGCGCTCTCCTCCTTGCCTCTTCGCCTCCTCCACCGCCATAGCTCTGTCACTCAGGACTAGACCATTTCATTTTAATAAGGCTAATCCCTCCTAGAGGTAAGCTGCTCATCACCTCTCTCCCTCCCGCTCCTCCAGAAGAGAGCAGGCTCCTTTCAGAGCCAGGATAGGATGAGAGTTTGCTCTGCTTGACAGATCGAGAGAAAAAAATGTGAAAGGTGAGACTGAAAAGAGGCCCTGACAGCAGCTGTGCTCGGACTCAATAAGAAGATTTGGGCCTCACTGGTTTGATAAACTTGCAGGTGGCACACCTTTAATAGTGGTTCACGCTCCAAGCAGCCTTTAACATCACGCTGATATGAAGCACGACGATAACTTTGATCTATGTAGGGGAAGTGGAGTGATACAGTTGGTATTTTAGTCTATGCTATCGCCTTCCTCCTGTCAGCAGAGCACTCTCCAGCTGTCAGCAGTAAAACTTAGTTCCCCTGCTGCTTGAGGTAATGTCTGCAGAGAGGTTATAAGGTCTTTGATGTCTCCTTAATGCTGACCATCTGCTGCTATGGCCACTTGTTAATGGAGCCGTTAGGCGTTTTGGGAAAATAAACTTTTGTTGCCACAGTCATTTATAAATAAGAAGCTACAGCCAGGAGCCATGCAGGTAGCATCACTTAGAGAAAAACTAAAAATGGCTAACCTGGCTCTGTCCAAAGATAATAAATCCACATCCATCATGTATAAGAAAAGTAATGAATATACATTTATGGGTATGGGTTAAAAAAAAAGCATTGTGTAGTTTAATTATATGGGGCCAACCAGTCGCGGACAGGTTGGCAGATAGCTTTCGAGCAGCTGTGAACCTCAAAAGTGTATAAATATGCTAAAAATCTTCCACAAACATGTTAACTTTAACTCATGGTAGCAAAGTTTCTACAAGGATATGTACATGTTTGGTTTGCTTTGATGTCATCAGTAATGACAGTATGTCAAAAGAAGACGACTCAAAGTTTTCAGGCCGTTTAGGGTGTTTATTCTACACTGACAGACTGATAGTTCAGATGACAGCTCATGGAATTGTATCTTAGGCCGGGTTATTGCCAAGAGAATGTTAAATGATGGGCTGAAATGACATTTCTCTGGTAAAAATATTATGAATATTGCCTAACTAAAGTGGCTTCCTTTGAAGTGGCTGAGATGAATGTTTTTGCTGGCAGATACAGAAGGTTAAAGAAAAGAGAAGTCCTTGGTCAGAATAGAAATTTGGCTTCCATGGAAGAGCTTAAGAAGTTCTTTACAATAGGACACAAATAAGGACACTTTTTTTTGTACTGTATTGAAACACAAAGGGAAATATGTTAAACATGGAGACAGAACAAGGCATCAAGAATACTGGATGGCAGCCAATTGTCTGTCTTTAAATACACAAAAAACTGAAGTTCTTCTCTGTGCCCCTGCCAGCTTTATCCCCACGTTAACTGAGAATCTTGGACCCATTTCGTCAATCTTCATCTTTAATTCTCCCAACTGTATCTTGTACAAACTTGCTTTTATCATTTGTAGAATACTTAAATATATCTTAAATATACTGTGTCTGAATATGAAATGGAAATGGTTATTTCATATTTACTCCGTCACACACATTATTGTAATTATTTATTCCTTTGCCTGAGCAAATCATCCCTGGATTGCTTACAAACGGTCCAGGATGCTGCTGCAAGGCTTCTCACCAGGTTCTCTAAAAGGTCCTATGTGACACTGATTCTGTCCTCTTTACAGTGGCTCCCCATAAAGTTTAGGGCTCAATTTTAGATTCTGGTGATCACTTTCAGAGCTCTTCATGGTTAGATGCCTCTCTACATCTATACAGAACTACTAGGTCTCTGAGGTCAGCTGATCAATACTTGGTGGTGGTACCGAGGTCCAGGTTTTGGACAAAAAGAATGCTTTTGAGCTTGTGGCTCCCAAGTTGTGGAACTTGTTTCCATTGGACTTTAAAAAGAAGCTGAGGACCCACCTGTGCAAGCTTGCTTTTATTTTGTTTTATCCATTTTTACTGTTTTAATTATTGCAGCAGCTTATTTTATATTGTAAGGTACTTTGTGATTTTTGTTCTTGAAAAGTGCTACATATATAAACTTTACTTACACACAATCCAGGGCTGAGATTCTAACAGCATGTCCTTATGTTTGTTTAGACTTTGCTATGTCAGTGAATCTTTTTTAGCACCACTGTTAGAAAACTAGTCAGAAAACAGTCAAAATGCTTTAGAGCTTGACTTATAGAAATACAGCTGCAGCTATCACAGATACACTGCAAGACTTTCTACAATGGTAATGTTTCATGTTAAGTGCTAAACCCAACCACCCACCCACCATGGTAGATCCACTGTTATTGGTTAATGTGACCTTTGAATGAAAGGCTCAGGTTTTCAGTTTTGCAGCTTATAAAAAAAGTTCTAGGTTCTTTAACCTGCTAAGATTAGCCCATCCCATCACAGTGAAGCTTTTCCTCATTTTTCAGTTTTAAGTAGCAGGCCAAAAAGGAAGTACCTTCACACAATACAATGTCAATGGACAGGAATGATTAGTTTGATTAGAGTGGATGGGACTTAAATGCACTGTCCCTTCACTTACTGAATATTAGCATGTTAATGTTCCCCTTGTGAACCTTCTACTCTAGCTTCAGCATTTAGCTTAAAGTATAAGCAGGACCTCCCTGAGCTGATAGCATCACTATAGACTAATAATTTTACTGAAAGGTTTGTTGGATGACCCACCATCTAATGACCCTGATGGCACAATTCTTTTTAAAATATAGCTCATACTGGTGTCCACTTTGCTAAATATGAGGCTAAAGCAGTTTCTCTAATTTAATTGTTGTAAACAACAATCCTCAAACAGCTGCTTTCGAAAACTAGATTGACCAACGTATACATTTCTTTTTCCTGACTGCATACAGGACATAAAAAAAAATCCACACACACAGAGATACTATGTGCTGCTGTAGACATCAGAAGGTGCTGGTAACATGACAAGAATCCAAAGTGCTGAGAACTTTGAAATTAGAAAATGAAAAGGAGTCAAGAGGGAGCATTCCACAGCACTGCCCTGGTCACCTGATCTCTTATGAGGTCAAGGGTCAACTAATGAAACCTACCACCAGCTTTGCAGAGGCTTTAAAGAGAAACAGCGTCATGGTTTACAGAAACAAAGCCCGACAGTTTAACTGGGGATAATTTTAGTAATTAGTAATGCTTTGAGGTTAAATGGAATTTTGATTCGATGGTGTCTTGAGAAGAAGAAATGCCTTTTCAGTCAAGTGAATTTTTTCTTTATCCTACAGGCAAATGTGGCTGTCTGTCTCCAGCTCTGCCTCGTTTAATGTTTTTAACTTTCCTCGTCGTCCTGCATGATCTTCCTCTGCAGCTGGGGTCCAACTCAGATGACCATGTGTGAAACTTGCAGGATGCCTCCATGTTGGGAGATTTGTGGATGCAGGCCCTCACCCCCAACCCCAACCCACCACAACCCACCCAACACCCTCGGGAGAAGGAGCAGATAGGAGGCCAGACAGAACAATGCCAAAGCAATGGCTTAATTCGCCTGGCCAGATTTACAGCCCCTCCTGCACAGCACCTGCACACATTGTTTGCCAGGACTTTGCTTAAAACCTTTGAAGAACTGGTGATAAAAAACTGGACTGCGGGCAATCCATTCTGTATAGACACCCCACCCCCCTTAGTTAAAGATCGCTTTTTATGTTTGGGAAATCTCTGGGGACTTAGATGAAGAAGTCAAGTGAGGAAAAGCTGACAACATGAATGCCCTTCATGCCAGTAGGAGTCACTTGGTTTATGGCGGTGCGGCTGACTATTGTACCAAATGCTCAAAAGAGGACGAGTGCTGAGCAGTAGAGCTCACCCTGCAAACATCTCTATGTACGTCTGTGGAACCTCAAATGCCGCAAATGTTTACACAGCACGTAAGCCTACTCAATTGCACAACATTCTTTGCATCAGCCATTACAATAATAACTAACCAGCAAGTGTGAAGACACTCCCCGAGCGAGTGTTGGTTTGCAGAAGGCGCATTCCTCTGCTTGCCAGTCTGGCAGAAAGCGAGAGGCTCTGCAGAGGAGAGGGGGGACTGCGAAACAGAATTCACAGAGAGGTTTGAGGAGGACACGACTTGAGAGCAGAGGCCCTTTTTGTCATGGGACCTTTATGGTGCCTCAGGGGCCATATGGACGCCTGTCGCTGTGCACCCTCACATCAGCCCATTCTTCACCCTCCTCCACTCCCTCTGCTCCGTGACAGGACCGTCCATGTGAATGAGTCATGGCCAGGGTGAAGTCGAGCCCAGTTCACTTCTGCTGAGGAGAATCGTCTCTGTTTTTCATCTCTTTCTCTCCTCTCTAACTGTCTCCTTCCCCCTCTCCCCCTGTATTCAACCATTTGTGCTTGTGTTGTTCATTGATTCTCTCAACCCTCGCTCTCTCTTTCCTTTTGAGGCATCTCGGACACAGTGTGAAAACTTGGCAATAGACAGCTGCCCCTATATTATGCAGAAACCCCCCCTTCTCTGTCCCTCCGGCCTCTTTTCTGGCAGAACACCGGCTGTCAGTTTGTGACTATAGGTTTGTTGCGCTGCTCTTGACCTGAGGTGGACCCAGCACTCTGAGGCGTCCTTATTTTATCCCCATGAAGGAGCGAAACTAATGGAGTCCAGAAAGCTGCAGAGGTACCCCTTGCAACATAATGCAAAGGAAACGACATTCTCATAAATGTTGTGAACAATAGGGGAGGATTAGATGTTTAATTTAGCTTTTCTTGTGATTTTCATAACACTTGACCATTGTGGAATCGAAGAAAACTGACAAAAGCTTCACCAGATACAAATTAATTGTGAAATTATTTGAGCTCCTTAACTTATTTTTGATGTTTTTACTCAGGATTTTGTCTTCTATCTTGTGATTTCCAACACCATTTTTCTTATATGAGATTCCTCAAACTTTATCACTTGTAATAAAAGACTATGTAAAAAACTGAGTTAGCATCTGGGTATAAAAAACTAAAGTTAATGCCAACTTCTTCATCACTGCTTTCTTTCTTAATGACAAGCAGGGGGCAACTCCTCTGGTTGCAGAAAGTTGCATAGACGTCTATGGGAAAACTCCCTTGACTCCCTTACTCTGTGACCTCAGTAAATACTTTCCTGATTAGTTTTTCTTTTCTTTCTTTTCTTTAAGTGACTGAGCTGTGTCATATTGAATATAACTTCATTCAGTAAATCATGGAGCCCATCAGTGTCTAGAAGGATAATAAAGCAAAAAAAGGCTGGGATTATACTTGCTTGTGGATGCGAGTTATTCCTATTATACGTTTTTCAAGTCTGCTTGGGAATTCTCCTGATGCATGCATAGATGATGCAGTCTAGTGTAGTGTTTCGCACACTGACACAAATGAGGGCATCTGCACGGAGCCACGTTACATCACTCTGACCAATGTAGACCCTTCCATACTTCAAGAAGCTATAACATCGGTGCCACTCTGCTTACCTGATCTCACACATGATGCAAAGCTGCTCCCTTGTCAAAAAGGGTTACAAGTGTTTTAAAGACTTTTATTTATTGCACACTGAACAAGATCTGAATATCATCAAGTTCATGTGTCATTAATCGAGTCGAGGAGGTACACACACAGATCTCTCCAAAATCACCGAAACCTTCCATGTACAGTCATGCAAAAGAAGTTTTCATAGGACTCTATGCAGTCCTGTGATAAACTAAGTACATCGAATTATTCAGTAGCTTGTAGAACCACCTTTAGAAGCAATAACTCAAAGTAATCACTTTCTGATAACTTTTGAAGGAATTTTGGCCAACTCTTCTTTCCAGTGTTGCTTCATTTCATTAAGGTTTATGGGCATTCATTTATGCACAGCTCTCGGGTTGAGATCTGGACTTTATTTTGTTTTTCAGCCATTCTGTTGTAGATTTACTGCTGTGCTTTTGATCATTGTCCTGTTGCATGACCCGGTTTGGGCCAAACTTTAGTTGTCGTACAGATGGCCTCATTTGTACAGCAGCCAAAGTATTCTAGAGTCACATTTGACTCTAGAATACTTTGGTACACAGAGGAGTTCATGGTCGACTCAATGTCTGCAATGTGCCCAGGTCCTGTGCCTGCAAAACAAGCCCAAATCATCACCCCTCCACCACTGTGCTTGGTTGATATGAGGTGTTTGTGCGGATATGCTGTGTTTAGTTTCTTCCAAATGTGGTGCTGTGCATTATGGCCAAACATCTCCACTTTGGTCTCATTTGTCCAAATGACATTGTTCCAGAAGTCTTGCAGTTTGCTCAGATGTAACTTTGCAAAACTAAGCTGTGCTGCCATGTTCTTTTTAGAGAGAAAAGGCTTTCTCCTGGAAACCCTTCTAAACAAGCCATATTTGTTCAGTCTTTTTCTAATTATGGTCATAAACTTTAACATGTAACATGCTAACCGAGGCCTGTAGAGTCTGAAATGTAGCTCTTGAGTTTTGTTGCAGTTTCTCTGAGCATGGTCTGATCTTGGGGTGAATTTGCTGGGGCATCGACTCCTGGAAAGATTGTGGCATCCTGTTAACACACACTTGAATGCTCCAGACCAGCAAACAGCCAAAACGTCTGCTTTTATAGAGGTGCTCACAATTGCTGATGATCAGTTAATCAAGTGCATTTAATTAGCAGCACCTGGCTGCTACTTACCCTCTTAATTTCTATGGAAGCAGTAAGGGTGTACTTAGTTGTTCACAGGCCTTCAGAGAGTCTTGTGAAAACTTTCTTTTTCACAGGACTTTATGTTCAGTTTTCCCTCACTCTGTTACATACTGAAACAGTTTTTAATGATCACTGCAACAAAGACAGACTGAGTCTGTCAGGTTACAGATTAGACTCATCAGTAATGACCATAATCTTAGTTTTGACACAGTACTAAGCTGAAGTAAGTTTGTAGCTATTTTAACAAAACCCTGACCTCTGACATTATAATGCACTAGCACTGTGGCTCATTTCAATGTCAGTGTTGTGAGTATGGCTGAATGACGCTGTGAGGACCATTAATGCAAAAGTAAACACTGTATAAATGACAAAATGTCATCACTACAACAGAGTGATGTAGCCAGTAATGTTGTGTTCCATGTTTAAAAGTTCCTTGATGAGTTAGAAAAAAAAAAAACAAACAGTGCTGGTCTTATAGCCAAATTCCCTAAACTTCATATTAAAGTATTAATGTAGCCCGTTATAAATATATTTAATTTGCTTCTATTTACTTGATCTATTGAAAAGTTACTTCTGTAAGGAAAAGCCAGTTGTTTGTATTTTGTGACCTTATATTACATGAATTGAAATGTTTTTTATGTGTTTCACAATTTTGTTTTTTGGACCCCTCAACAATGTGATTGCTACATCTCGAGTGGGTCATTTTTTTCCAGTACATACATTTAGTAAAACCTTAAAATTGTTGTGAAAGTGTCTAACTGAAATTAATAAGCAAACTCCACTTTTTAGCCGTAGAGCTGCGAAGAGTTGTGAACAGAAACTTATCACTCTCTTGGTTCTGTTTGCAACGTTTCAAGGCTGCAGGTGCAGTTTCCTGCAATCTCAAAACAGCCTTGCAAATGCTTGGACAATTAACTAGCAGATAACAACATGGTCTTTGGTACACACGAAAACAAACTGACAAATGATAAGAATCTTCTCCCTGGAATGAATGCATTCATCCAGAGGGCCCATTAGGCAGGCTGCTTAAAACCTAATGGTAACATCTGGCCACTGTTTAGATCAAGAAGTTATCGTTGCATTAGCTGATTATTTGTGCACTGAGGGCAAGCTATACACACATGATTAGCATATCATCATCTCATTAAATTGTTAACCATCCAATCCAATCCACCAGTTACAGAGTAACATTATCATTTATTTGGAGTTGTGATTCTCACCATCTGGCCAGATTATTTTGGTCTCCACATATTCCTTAGGGAAATATCTTTGTTCTCCAGCTAGTTTCAGCTTGCTGCTATTTGGTGCTGGGCAGGCAGTGTACAGTATTCATACATCACAGAGAGTGCATCCTTTCACATTGCAAATTTGACTTATTAGAACCACTCCTTAGTTGAGAGTCAGACAGACAATAATTAGCCATGATGATCTCTTACAAGTCATGAGTGTTGACTAATAGCTTTTGCATTAGGGACCACAGTCAGTGGCTTTTAAATCTTTTTATTCAAAATTGTTCATGACACACAAGATGTGCGATACTAAATTAAATTCCATTCTAAAAGCACTTACTGAAATTAAAGAGCCACATAACGACTTTCTGTCAAGGTCAGATCCCTGTTGTATCCTTAGGGAGTGGTGGTAAAGAGGGCACTAATGGATGGCATTACCCAGTAACTAGATCTTGGATGACTGGATGAAAATAATCCTTTGACCCTGAAGCCTCAACCCAAGGACTGTCTGAATGTAGATTGTAAAATCAATCTAAATGTTAACAGCTCTTATTTTTTTTTTTACATGAAAACATAAGTTACAACAAATACTGTGAAAACAGCAACAAACATATGAACACTGGCATTATGTTGAAGAGATTTCCATGTGGTAAAATGTCTTCATATAAATAATTAACTTATACAAATTAATTTTAAAAAAACAATGCGTTTATGTGTGTGAATGTGTGTGATATTAGGTATCCTAAGTGTTTGCAGCATGTAGCCACAGGCCCATGACCTTCAGGAAGTTTTCCTCCAGTATCAGGTAATCACTGTACTCCTTCATGTTCAGCCCCTCACTGTCTTGCTGGAATTTGACTGGCTTGTCAGGCTCCTGTAGACAAAGCCAGAGGAAAAAATTTAATCATAAACAATAATTAGCAAACAATGGGGCACTTAATTCAAGATCCCATAATTTCCCATCTTTGAGGCAGAACATTACATTGCCTCTGAATTTCAGTGAACTGAATTTTTATTAAAGGATGCAAATATATATTATAGACAAGACCTTTTTCGTAGTCCTAAAGCAACAACGTAAAATCATAGACCTAGCGTGTATTGCATGCAGGTTTTGTGCACTTAGAGATTGTGTACTGTGAGTTTGGACACACTTCTTCAAAGAAAAAAAGTAAAATTAGGATACTGTGTAGCTAATTCCTGATTCTTTCCTCCCACACTAGGAAACCAGACAGTGCTGTTAATATTATATTCAAGAGGTGTCTTGTCATTGTCATACATTTTAATTCAAATTCAGATTCAAGAAGCTGGAGGTGAACATTAAATTCATACCTGTTTAGAGGAACAAGGAGAGAGTATCCACAAAGACAGAAACCAACACACAAGTGAGATTACTGTGGCAAAACAAAACTTTATCTGCATTTCAACTGTAGCTGTCATGCAGCCTAAGCTGGAAACAGTTAGCCATTAAAAGACTTTGCTTCTATACTTAGCAGGCAGACTGTCAGGCACTGCCTGTCAATAACTACCCTATCCCCAGTGCTCAGGATCAAATAACGATCTGAATGAATTAAACATGAGGGGATTGAGAATGAGAGAGACACTGACAGAAAGACAGAGACAGAGATAGAGGGGTGCCTTCTTCATCTTTTCCAATGTCAACGTTAAACTTGCACATATTTTAGGTCAATACTAAACATTTGTAGGTTCACTGTACTGATCATCAACACAGTGAAGTTTTGTAGGAACTCAAGGTTTCATTCAAGGACACTTTAATTGTAAACAATTTCTCCTGGAAGACATTCACAGTGCTGCATTCAGTGTATACGTGAAAAGTAATGGAGAGAGAGACTGAGAAAGGATGGTTTTAGTTTTCTCCCATTATCTCATGCACTTCATTTTTTGTGATCTCTGTACTGAAATTATTAAAAAAGAAACAAAAAACAAGCAAAAAAAAAAACTTCACACATCCAACAATTTGTTGTGTGACATTATGTCTGAACTGTCAGTAGGGGTGGTGAAAAAAATAGCATAGTATCACAATATTTTGCGTGGCGATATTGTATCGATACAGGGACATCAAATATCGATTTTTTTATTAAATAAATAAATACTCTGGGGAATACTACAAACAAGAGGGCTCATCTCATGCACCACCATCCTGAGATAATGTTAGCTGAGCAAACATCATCTCATGCACCACCATCCTGAGATAATGTTAGCTGAGCAAACTTACATTAAACTGACTCAACCAAAAAACCATCCAACACTGGACACACTTAGCTTGACAAAGCTACCTCCTAATTCAGAACAAGCTCAGTCACACGAATAAAAATAGGACAGGAATCTCCTTGCATCTGTACAAAAATCAGTGGGTGCCTTGTGAATTTTTTGGTCAATTGAATTCTTTCACATAAAATAAAAATAAAAAATTAAATAAATAAAAAATTCTAAGTGTTTGCTGAGAGCTCGAGGGTGCTCACAACTTTTGTTCGCAAGGCGATTGCACAGGTCACCTGATAGGAGGCAACCTTTTTGCAAACAGCAGCAGCCTGACTTGGACTGACTGCAATCACTCTTAGAGATTGTCGAAGGTTTGCAAATTATTGCTATCTAATTTATAAATGCAGTCTGAATGAGTCTTTGTCAATGAGCACAACCCAAGGGGACTCTATCTACAGAACAGGAAGGTTGCTGAGCACAAATGGAATAGTTAAATGTGAATTTCTGTCTATGTAGACAGCAACAGATATGTGATTTTTGACGGTTTACCACAATTAACTCGACCCCATTCAATTGCACACTGATATGAAACTGATAGCAGACTGATTGCAGACTGATTGCAGACTGATTCCACCTTATGCCAACATTTGTGGCAGGTTTTAGTGACAGTGTTGGTACGCTTGACAATCTCATTTTGCAGCAAAAAAATATTGAAGTGAGATAACTTTATCTTATTGGATAAAACAGATATTGACAAAGTTTAACTTTGAAGATATAATTTGCAGTTGAAAAAGGTGATAAATCACAACATATGTTATTGCAATACTCAGCATATTGCAACATGTTATAAAGCGCAATATCAGTATCATATTGTGAGTGAAGTATTGTAATAATATTGTATTGTGGGGTGTCTGGTGATTCCCACCTCTAACTATCAGGTCCAGAAAGTTACAAATATTGGACACAGGACTATTCCCCCTCCCAGCTGCTGTTCAGCCACCTTACATTCACATTGTTTGAAATCTGGCACTGTAAGTCTACTGGAAATTCAGTTTAGAATTAAAATCCACAACTCACCACTTTCTTCTTGAACTCATCTGCCTCCTTTTTCTGTTTTTCCCACAGTTCATCCCTCTCCAAAGAATCCTTCAGCCTGTCTTTCTCTCGTTCAAAGTATTTCTGCACTTTTAAATTCTGCACACAAACACAAGAGAAAGACATCAGTTAGCAATTAGTAATATTGTGGTAGGCATTAAATACATTTAAGACAAAAAACACATTAACTCAAAGTCTTGTTGGCAATGTTGCTGAAGGTAGAGTTACCACAGTTTCTTTTTCCAAGGGTCCAAGCAAAACACTTTGAAAACACACACTTCATAGTCTCTCTTGGCTGGACCGTCTTACCTCATTTGTGGAGGGAGAGTAGAGGGTCTTTGGGATATTGAGAACACGGAGCATTCCAAGGTTGTCAGTCACAGCCAGGTAGTGCTGCTTGGCTGTAGGTACAAAACAATCCACTAAATGAGTTTTAAGGTTCAAAAATCTTATAAGCAGGAGCTTTCACCAAGGCTGTGGAAAAATAACTAAAACAAAGAAAGAGGCTGGCTCATGCTATTATCCGTGGTGAGCACCTAATAAGCCAAGAACTTACGGGAGGCAATCCAGGGTTTGATGCAGGTAATTCTGGTACTGGCGATGTGTGAATGGACCTGTGTAGGTTCGCTGGTGTTTAGGAGCAGGTTCCAAACCTCAATACTGCCATCTCCTCTCCCAATGAAGAAAACAGCAGGTCGGGAGAGGGACCAGCATCCCACAGTGTACTCTTGCTCAGAGCTTGGTGTCACGAAGATGGGGCCATCCTGGGAGTTGTGGTTTACAAGAAGGATTTGATGAATTTGATGCCTTCAGGAGCATTTTTAAATGTATAAGAATTATGTGCTTCAGTCCTTGTGAGTGAAATGCTAGTATTTTAGTAGCCTGTTACTTAGCACTAATTAGTCTGTGTCTGTGCATTGTACCCATATGGATGCACTTTGAAAATAAAGATTGACAGCATAACCCTTTTATCCAAAAATTAAAAAAACACAACATTGCTAATGTTGAAGCTTCACAAACCAATGGGTGAGTACAAGGCAGCTACATCCATCTTTTATGTACAGTCTATGACTGTGACAAACTGAATAAACTTGACTAGTTTTGCATGTTAAATTCTGTTAAAACTATTAAAATCAGTTTAAATACTCGACATTGCAAGCAAGAAATTAAGCAATTTAAATTGTCTTGATTTTATGTGCACTATGCATAAGTTATGTTCCGTAATCAATACGTTTTATTGCAGTACCATGACTTCCTCTTTCCAAATGGCAAAGTTCCAGCCTCCTGTCGTCAAAACAATGTCTTTGAAAAAGGGTGATCGCTGTATTGTGTTCACCGACCAGTGATGAGTTCTAAAACAAAGGAGGGCCTTGGCACCTGGGAGAGAAGTGAGACAGATGGAGAAAATACACAGTTTTATTTGACAGTAATTTCCTTCCAGGGCAATCACAGTGCATAACAGGGAGCAATTAACCCTGTAAATCATAATGGTAATTACATTTGGCAAGGCTACCAAACTAAAGAGTGGATTTAATGTGAAAGTAGCAATCAAAGTAATTTCAATAAATTGGGTGTAATTGTTTTATGATTCAACCTACTGCTGTCAATCTGACATCTGACTGCTGGTGAGCCATAAAGAAGTGTGTGGCAAGCCAGACTACTCACTGAACAGCCGTCCAGACTCATCTTTCTCCAGTTTCCAGTCAGTGTAAACAACCTCTCCATCCTGGGTGTAAAAAAAGATAACATAAAAACATAAACCTGCAGGTATTATAACTTTTTCATTGTTTCTATAAACAGTTGAGCTGTCACAGAGTATACTCAGTATAGTATAGTATACTCATTCAGTAGGTTGACCAAAACGTGTAATAAACTGTAATAAAAAACATTTATCTGGACTTTGGGTGGTTTTCAGTTCCATTCATTTTTGGTCATGCCAAGGCTAAAAAGCCTATTTAATTAAACTGAATGTTAAAAAAAAGTCCAGTTTGCTCACAAGCAGACTAAAGCTGATTGAAACAGTCAAGCATTTAACTGTATTTTTTACGTGCACCATGTTGATGTTATCTGAAGAGATTTTTACCTCTGTTCCAATATAAAACTTGGTATTGACATCTTCCAGGGTCCTGAGTGTTTTGGCTGAGGGTACTCTGAGTTTACTGTATTCTGGGATGACCTCTGCACCATCATTTTCATTATCTTTTTATGTAAGACGAAGCAGCAAGAGAGGGTGAAATGTGGGGGGGGCAGAAAATAAGATAAGGTTAAAAGATCAACTTATTGTTTTTATTTATTTATTTAACTTTCAAGAGCTTTTTCAACAAGCTGAGAGAAGGAGCATTGTGCTGATTTGGGACTAAAATGTTCACAATACTCTGGAGAACTCTTAGGAAATCAGCACTTTGTTACCAGACAAGTACAAATTTATTTAAACCAATAAGAAACACTAAAATAAGGGAAGAAAAATGGTAAAATTGTAAAAACTAGCAGCTTTTAGGAAAAGGAAGATCTCCTCTATTCAAATTAAGGAAATAACAGACTGAACAGTGGCGGTGGTGCTGTAATCTGACCGTGAACAAGACGACAGAAGGACAAAAGGAAGTGAGGTGAAAGGGCTGGTAAGAGTGGATTTGAAGGGAGAGGGGAAAGAAAAGCATAAGAGGTAGAGGTGGGAGGGAAGGTTGTGGAGAAAAGAGGGACAGGAGGTAAAAGGTGGAGGGGCTAAGACAGGTTAGGCTGGTAGAAGCCTTTTCCATCACAAAAGCCCAACTGTCTGCCAGAAACCGTGTGGGTCGATTTGTTCACAGCACCTTACCTGTGGACCACTCCCAATCAAGTCTCACTCTGTTAGATTTACTCTTGGAGATTAGATCAGATTACCCGATCACATCAATCTTCTAAATCTATTTTCCCCCAGTTGTGTGTAAAGATATGAAAGATGATACAGGAACAGCTACAGACATTGTTGGACTTTTACCCCACTGCAGTGCTGCTGCTTAGCTGTTGCTTAATCCCCATGAGGGTTTGCTCACAATTTATCAGTGTGGAAAATCATGTGGTACTGTTACAGGGTATATTGGAGCTTTTTAAATGTTCAGATGACACCAGCATCAGAAATGGCAAAAGGCACAGAAGCAGAGAGCAAAAAGCACCCTCAATCAATATGAGTCAGATATCTTAGGTAGCACCACAGTATCAATCACACAGGGATTCATTAAAATCGTAATAACAGACTCCCTGAGAAAAGAAGCAGATTTATTGCTTCAGTTAGTAAGCATATTAATTCTATAACAACCAGCCACCCAAGCTGTGTTTATGGAAGCAGACTTTCAGCCAGACAAAGACATGCCTCTTCTTGACCAGCCAGGACACACATGATCATCTTCTGGCCCTCAAGGAGTCTAAGCAGCATATTGCAAAGAGCTGACAGTCAGCAAGGCCAATGCTCTGCAACTATGAGGGCCTTGTTTTGGAAGTATCACTTAATAAAGTGCTATGAAACCGGAGGAGAGACAGACAGAGAGAGAAATAGAGTAGCTTAGGGCCAAATGAGCCCTGCCCCACTGATCACTGTGCTCAGCCATCCAAAGCTGAACTCAAGAATCCAAAACTCCCCCAAAGAGGTCAGGAGACATGTCTGTGACGCTCACTGCTTGCTCTCTTCACTTAATCAGTTTTTAACACAAAGATTCTGATTAATTCAGATATTATAAGAATTCTTCAGCCACATTAAGAAATAGTTACTCTTCACCTTTGATATTTTGAAAATTAAAAAGAAAACTTGTTGATGATGACGCAAAGCTTTCAAATCCAGGTGCTACCTACACATGAAGAAAAGTAACAGATCTTGCAGTTTTTAAAATTACGCCACCTGTAGGTAAAGAGGGTTACAGTGAGCGTATTTTTTTTATAATTTGTGTTTTACCTTTTGAACTTTGCTTCAACACATTTTTCACATGTATTACCTACTTCCCTTATCAAAACTGTTATACAGACAGCACTGACAATGACTCAACAGGTACAGTGAGGGAAATAAGTATTTAATCCCCTGCTGAATTTGTAAGTTTACTCACTTACAAAGAAATGACAGTCTCTAATTTTTATGGTAGTTTCATTTTAATGGAGAGAGACAGAACATCAACCAAAAATCCAGAAAAAACACTACATAAAAGTTATTGATTGATTTGCATGTCATTGAGTGAAATAAGTATTTGATCGCCAAGGAAAACATGATTTAGTACTTGGTGGAGAAATGCTTGTTGGCAAGCACAGCAATAAGACATTTCTTGTAGTTGGTCACCAGATCTGCACACATCCTAGGAGGGATTTTGGCCCACTCCTCTTTACAGAAACTCTCTAAATCCTTTAGGTTTCTTGGCTGCTGCTTTGCAACTCAAAGCCCTCCACAGATTTCCTATAGGATTGAGGTCTGGAAACTGACTACATGAACCTTAATGTGCTTCTTCTTTAGCCACTCTTTTGTTGCCTTGGTGATATGTTTTGGGTCATTCTCAAGCTGGAAGACCCATCTTCACTTTTCTGGCTGAGGGAAGGAGGTTCTTGTCTAAGATTTTACGGTACATGGCCCCGTCCATTGGCCCCTCAATGCAAACTTAAGACGGAGCTGTACACATGCCTTCTTGAGCAGAGGGACCTTGCGGGCACTGCAAGATTTCAATCCATTATGGCATAGCGTGTTACCAATGGTGTTCTTGGTGACTGTGGTCTTAACTGCCTTCAAATTATTTATAAACTCCTTCCATTTAGTTTTGGGCTGATCCACCACCTTTCTCATGATCATCCTCGTCCTATGATGCATGCAGCTCCAGACCAAGGGTGACTGATGGTCATTTTATATTTTTTCCATTTCCAAATAATCACACCAACAGTTGTCACCTTCTCATCAAGCTTATTGCTGATGGTCTTGTAGCCCATTCCAGACTTGTGAAGCTGTACAGTCTTGTTCTTGACGTTTTTTGAAAGCTCTTTGGTCTTGCCAAAGGTGGTGGAGAGGTTTGAATGGAAGAAATTGATTCTGTGAACAGGTGTGCTTTATACAAATATTGAGTTGAGATCAGAAGTATCTGTAATTGATTGGCATACAATCAATCAATCAGTGGAAGACAGAATTCTGGCTGGGTTGTAGGGGTTCAAATACTTATTTCACTCAATGACCTGCAAATAAATGTATAACTTTTATATAATATGTTTTTTCTGGGTTTTTGGTTGATATTCTGTCTGTCTGTCTATCTGTCATGGTCCTGAGTCTGTGGACCCAGTGTTTTGAGTTGTTATGCCTTTTCCTAAGTTTAGAATATCATTAGTTTTGTATTCTCAGGTTTTGTGTTCTATGGTTTTCTTAGTTTAGTTCCCTTTCCTCGTATGTTAGTCGTCTGAGTCCTGTCTCCTGCCTCCTGCCTCCTGCCTCCTGCCCCCATCCTGTGTCCCTCACTGGCTCTCACTCCCTCTGTCTCTCGCTCTCGGTCTTGGTGTGTTTCTGTGTCTGGTCTCTAGTCTCCACGTCAAGTCCACGTGTCCTAGTCTGAGTCTCAGTGTGAGTGTTATGTTTCCTGTTTTACTTTGACAGTCCTTCGTCTCCTGTGTATTATGTTCAGTTTTGCTTCCTCTCCCTCATTACTCCTGATTTGTCCCTGATTGTTCCCAGCTGTGTTCCTCACCTGTTTGTTATCCTGCTTGTCCTCCTGTTTGTGTTTATTGTCTGAGTCTCTCCATGTTCCTTGTCGCGTTGTCGTCATTTCCCTGCTAGCTGTGTGATTTACGTTTCCTGTTTGTTATTTCAGTTATTAGTTCTAATGCATGCTTTGCCTCGTTAGAGCTTTTTTTGTATTTTGAGTTATTTATCCCTAGCAATAAAGCTACCTTTGAAGTCACGTCTGTCCCCGGAGTCTGCATGTTGGGTCCTCACTCTGTCTGCCACACAGCCAGAACATGACAGAACAACACCACCATAACATGGACCCAGCAGACTTAGTAAGGGATCGACAGCGAGCAATTACCTCTTTTCTCGGGGAAATAAGGAGGCAGGAGGCTCAGCATACCCCAGACCAGGAATCCCCATATTACGGGACTCGTCTGGCCCGGGGGGGTCCGCGAAGTTGCCGTGCCTCCTCATCCGCTGCTCGTTGTCTGCCCGAACCATCAGTAATGACAGTGGGAGGTCTCTGCTTCTCGCCGGCTGTTCACTCTCCAACCTCTCCAACCTCATCAGCCACACACTCTTCACCCACTTCGCCGATCAGCAATCCCGCTCCGTCACTGAGTTCTTCCCACCCAGGGAGGAGGGGCTCTCGGCGGCAGAGAACAAGTCATGAGTCTGAGTACAGCAATCTCACAGGCTTTCTACCGGTTCCTAGGAATAACCATCATCCTGCCACCCTGCTCGTCCGCCTTGACGACGACGCCCGGCGCAGCGGGGGTGCCCACTGCCCCAGCTACATGGACCTCCGCCTCCCGGAGGAAGCGGAGATCGCAGCGCATCAGCTCTCCACCGCTGTTGCCCGCGGCTCGGCCCACACCTACCGACATTGGTTTTACTGAAACCACACAGACTGTGAGTACGGGGAAGAGAGAAGAAATTGTTTCCAACGCCGCCATGTATTCTGGCAGTGTGTGTCAGCCTGCTAAAGTAAAAAATGTTCAGTGTGTTTCTCAGCTAGCCAAAGCTAACTGTGTTCAGTGTGTGTCTCGGTCAGCCAGCAATGTTAGCCATGTTCAGAGTGTGCCACAGCCTGCCACAGCCAAAGATGTTCAGTGTATGTCTCAACCAGCCGCAGCTAAAAATGTTCAGTATTTGCCATAGTCAAAAATTGTTCAGTGTGTGTCTCAGCCTGCCAATGTAAAAAATGTTCAGTGTTTATCCCAGCCAGCCACTTCCAGAAATATTCAGTGTGAACCTTTGCCACCCACGTCCAGTTGTGTTGCTCTGTTAGCTCAGCTTAGGTCCCTTCACTATACTCTCCAGCCACCACAAACTGTTCACAATATTCCAGTATTCCCTGAGACTGTTTTCCCGCCTGCCCATCCTGAGAACTCTGTTGCTCCCCAGCCTGCTTGTTCAGAGACTGTTTTGAAATCCCAACCTGCACTTCACACAGACTGTTTTCCTCCCCAGCCTGTCAGTACAGAGACCGTTTTAAAGTCTGCTGCATCACCTATTGCCACCCCTGAGCCTAACCCTGTGCCTGTGCCTGTCCCTGTTCCCAGGGTGAGGGCAGCCAAGACCCAGCCGACCTCTGCACCCATACCAGTTCCTCGGATGGGGGCGGCTGATGTCCAGTTAGCCCCTGCACCCATTCCCAGTTTCCAGGGTAAGGACAGCCGTGACTCAGCCTGCCTCTGCACCCGTACCAGTTCCTCGGGTGGAGGCGGCCGACGTCCGGATAGACCCGACCCCTGTTCCTGTCCCAGTTCCAAGGGTTAGGATGGCCAGGGCCCAGTTGGTCTCTGCACCCGTACCAGTTCCGCAGGTGGGGATGACTGGTGTTTGGTCAGCTCTACAGCCTATCCTGGCTCCTAGGGCCAAGGTGGTCAGGCCTGAACATCTGCAGCAGCTACCGGAGGACCTATCTGGGCATCCCCGCAGTCTTGCGTGCCCTGTGCAGCCCCAGCTGGCGCAACCAGAACAGCCTGCTGTGTGCTGTGTGCAGCCCCAGCCGGCATTACCTGCACCTGCTGGCCCTGATCCTGCTCCATCAGGGGTCTCTGCACCTGCTGGCCCAGATCCTGCTCCGCCAGAGGTCCGTGCACCTGCTGGCCCTGATCCTGCTCTGCCGGAGGTCCCCGCTCCACCTGATCAAGATCCTGGTGGACCACCCAAAAGTCACCACCGCTGTGGTCGGCTTCCTGCCAGGCCACCCGAGACCCCTCGTCATCGCTGCTGGTTCCGCAGCCAGCCTCCAGAACTGTTTTGTCTTCACCGCTGGCCCCATGGCCGGCCTCCAGAACTGTTTTTCCTGAGATTTGGACTTGTTTTGCTCCCTTGGGGTCTGTTATTACAAATAGCTCTAATAATACAATAACTCATATAAATATCCTAATATATTACAGAAAATTAACTAAAAAATTTAGCCTGTGATAAGCCTATGATAAGCCCCTTTTATCATACTGCCTTTGTTATGTTAAGGGTGTACAGTTGTTGCAGTGTATACTTGTGCTTTATATGGTGGAATTGTACAGGGAGATAGCCACAGGCAGGAATGATTTCTTGACCATGCTCCTGTGACTGGCCAGCATGTCATGGAGTGGGTGGGAGGTATTGTCCAGCATTGTCCTTAACTTGGACAACATCCGCCTCTCCAACACCACCTTTAGAGAGTCCAGCTCCATCCCCACAATGTTCCTGGCCTTGCAGATCAGTTTGTTGATACATATATATATATATATATATATATATATATATATATATATATCAATCACTCTTCACAGGTCAAGTTGCATATTACATCATACTGCTCCAAAAGTTCCGCTGTTGGAACCACATTATT
>VUQS01046896.1:0-16348 GCA_015108495.1 Heterochromis multidens
TGCAACGAAGAGTGGGCCAAAATTCCTCCACAGTGATGTGAAAGACTCATTTCCAGTTATCACAAACACTTGATTGCAGTTCTTGCTGCCAAGGGTGGCACAACCAGTTATTAGGTTTAGGGGGCAATTACTTTTTCACACAGGGCCAGGTAGATTTGGATAGCCTTTTTTCCTTAATAAATGAAATCATAATTTAAAAACTGCATTTTGTATATATTTGGGTTATCTTTAATAAGAGCTCACTAATATTAAAATTAGTTTGATGAAACAGAAAATAGATATATACACCAGCCTGAAGTACAGACTCATGATTAAATGTTGCAGTTGTTACCATTCTAATCATGAATAGGAGCTGTAAAGAAGTCAGAAATTCCACAAGATCTATGCAATCACTACAGTTTCAAAGTTGGCACCAGCATTTAATGTCACAAAATCAGCTTCTGACTAAATGTGGAATACTGTATAGTCACAATCACTAGTTCTGGGACTGAGTTATGGCATGTATTTATGGTCATAAAAGTGTGTCTGTATAGGTTCTAGGCCAAGCACATTATGGTAGTCTTAAGTACTTGAGTTGAAGGCAATTGAAGAAGCATCTCTGATGAGAGGTGAATTCCACTTGCCTTCAACACAAATGCTGAAGATGGTCAGAAAAGTTTTTGCATAACATTATGATGTCACAACAAAGTTTACCTTTGACCTTTTGCATTTATAAAGTTCAAATGTTGAGATTGTGTCATTTTATCCTACAAGATATTTGAGTGAAATTGTGTCAGAGTCAGTGCATTAATTTTTAAGTTCACAGTGAATCAGTTCATCCTTGAGTCCTAGTGAATTCCTTCACTTGACGTAATGAATTTTCCTCAAATTCAGTAGAGAGGAATATGTGGATGAACAGAATGATTAACAAACTACGAAACATATTTCCTCGAAACTTGGCTGTTCCCTGTGGAAAACCAATGAACATTTAAAACTTGATTACAAATAAGGATTTTAGGTAGATCCGAGTGTATTATAATTCTGAGAACAGACTGTACATTAGCTTGTGTGAAGAGAACAATGCAAAGCTAAGAACACGCTATCTTAAATTAAAGACAGTCTTTGGGGAAAGACGTGTGAACAGGGTCTATTTGTAGTCTAAAGTTTCACATCGTGCTGTGGAAATCTGCCTTGGCTAAAGCAACACTTAATTACAAGTAAACATTTCCAGTAGTTTCAGAAGAACAAGCAGAGACAAGAGAAGTTATGACTTTTTCCTCCACAAATATTGCCTATACTTAAATTCACACTAATAATTCACATACATCTGGAGTAATATACTTCTATTAGCAACTGTATGCACTTTAATTTTTTCACATTTCATTTTATTTAGTATTCATTTAATATTTTTAAACATTTTGGGGCATCAGCAATGTATTTTCAGAAGAACTACCATATTTTCAGTGATAAAGGAAATCAAACCATATCATATCATGGCCCTGAACTCAATATTAACACTCATCAAGTTTTTGTGAGCATATAAACATTAGTGACAAAAAATTTGCAATGCAAACTGCAAGTCGACGACGACCGTAAGACAGTTACATAAGTTGTGTCTGGACAGAAGACAACTGTCTCTGTCATTAAAGGCTTGTAGTAGCGCAAGCCAAAGCTCAGAACAAAATTAAATATTTCATAACATCAGAACTTGTGGCGAGAGTCTGTGAAAGGTATCAGAGTGTCTAGAAATACTTGCAGGGAAAACACAGAGACAAAATGGACAAGCTCTCAGTCGCATAGACAGGCCGAGAAATGTGCACTAACAATCAACAAAAGAAGAACTGGATTCTCAGCAAATGTCGATTGGCCACTGGAGACTACATGGGAGGTTTTCTCACTAAGCTGTACAAGTCTTGATTCTTGTGTGGATTACCCCCCTCCACCCGCACACACACATACATACACACATACCCCTCCACCCATGTGAAGCTATGGGACAAAGTGCTTGTCAGGAGAACATTAATTAAAGTGTTAAAGGTAAAAGAAGTATTGACTTCCTCTCTTCTGCAACCTCCCCAACCACTAGCAGCCAGCAAAGCCCGCTGCCCCCTGAGGTAACATCTTCTACTAGCTCAGGCCCAGGAGCTAACTGAAAGAAAAGCCCCACTAAGACCAATTAAGGCCTTCACTAGGAGACTGAAAGGAAGACAAATGGAGGCAGAAGGCCCGATTACAAGAAACCTTTGTACAGATGTAAAGCAATTAGAGCGGTCTCAGGGGCCAGACAGTGTGGTACCTGTGAGTCATGGATCCTACAGCCAGTCGAAAGTCGGAACAATCCCTCTTTTCTGTTTAGGGCCCCAGTCAGCCTGTGTATTAGTGTCATATATCAGCCGATAGGCCTGGTATTGGTTTCTCTAGTGCAGGGAAGAGGCAGCAGTCTGCCAAAGAGGACCACTCCACCCTCCATTATCCGTCTGTTGGGAGAACAGGGGCTCTATTATCCATTCAGGCGGGGCCTTTTCGATAAAACAAGGGCAGATAGGAAGTGTGGAAGCTCTCAGGTGTCTCCTTCCACTAGGGAAGTTTGTCAGAGAGGTCATTCTGATAAAAGCTGGGGTAATTATACTGCACAGCATCACCGTTTACCAGTCAGAGCACATTTAACCAGGACAGCGCTGTGACCTCTAGATCACAGTGGAGCAGCAACAGATCCACACTGACTGAAGCTCATCAATGGAAAAATCAATAGGGAGCAATTTATATGATTATAGAAGCGTGTAGAATTTTTAATTGTAAAGGGGATTTCTTTGCGTAATGACTATGGTCATCTTTTTAAATGGCTGTTTATCAACACATGCACATGCAGGCTGCTTAAATTTCAAAACCACTATTTCTGTGTATCTTTACTTGCCCAGCTGTCACCAATAGTCACAACAAAGAGCAGACAGGGTCACAATCTGCAGAGTAACAAATCGATTGCTAATGGAAATTTATGCTCAGTGGTCTGATCTACAATTAACTAAAGCAAAAACCCTCCTTGAGACCTGAGATTATGAAATAATTTTGACAAATGGAGGCCTGGTTCATAATGACCTTTTTTCCTTCCTCCACGACGAGCCAAGCTGCAGCCCTCATTATTTATGGGAGGTTTTAAAAAGCAGGTATAGGAGAATGAATGTGCGGCTGTCAGTGTGTGTAATGGGGCTAATAATGGTGTCCGGTGTGCTGCATAATGAACCCCACCCTCATAGAAAAGCTATCTTCCCTTCTCTCCCCGTTTGACGAGCAGTGCATTCTCCAGCAGTCTCCTGCTTTAAAATCCTCAGTCTGCAAGTGGCAGTGTGGCCCATGTAAAGCCAAGACACAGAGTCAGGGCTAGTAAAGACATCTCTGGGAAATTACTACTGCAGCTGTTTCAGCCATTTGTCTGCACCCTTATTTGCAGATACTTAACACTTACCACCAAAACTAACACAAATAGATTTCTTGACTGCTAAATGTTAAGTGATTTAAAAGGATTCAAGAGCGACTACTTTGTCCAATTTAACTATATTTTAATGGCATAAAACAGCTCTGGGAAAACCTTTGCTGTCATTAAGTGCAAATCCCATAAATATGGCTATGTACTGAATAATAAAATTTATGTTTGATTGCCTGGAATTGCCAAAGCAGTAAATCTGCACAGCAGTGCCTAGCTTGATTTGGGAGCTGAAGAAAACCATTTGACTTCACAGTTCAAGCTTGATGAAGTCCCTGGATGCTGCTGGTTAAGGACTTAAGCAGATGGCCAAATACTTGGCACAAGAAAAGAGCTGCTCTGGATATTTTTTGGCAAATCTACAGGCATATGGCAAAAGTTCATGCCAAATACTCTATTTCACAAAAAAAAAATTACAGCCTGTGGGAAAGAAAAAGCATATTAGGAAAGAAATAATAGGAGACAGAGATGGGCGAATGACAGAACAATGTTAAAGTATCAGAAATATGATACTGTTTGATCTATACACAACAAATTTAACATTGGCCCATCCAACTCGCCTCAGTCTTAAATAATCACTGTCATAATAACATTAAGAGGAGGGGATAAACAGGGTTCTACTTTAGATTGGCATAGAAGCTACAGTTACATGGGCTGAATGAGGGAGACCATGCTTTAAGCACAGTCAGTCTCTTGGCTGGGCCATAGCTCACATCCTTTAGTCTGAAACCAAAGGATTAGGGTTTGATGACATTTTGCGGTGCATACACATTTAAGATCACTTAGTATTAATTTGGTGTCAATAAAGACACAGAAAGCAAAAGACAAAAACACCACAAAACAGAAATTCAAATAAAAAGCCAATATCCTTTGTAACCCCACCCCATATAACAGTTAGACAACTGAATTATACATTTAAGGCCTAAGACTCTGTATAAGCCACGTGTATTTTTAAAACACAGACACCACGGCAAAGAAAAAAAAACTGTTTGGAGCACTGTAACCACTGGAAGACAAAGGGTGACTGGCAGCAGATGCAACATCAGTGGGAGGAAGATCTCTCTCAAGGGCTTGACAGGAAGAGAGAGAGAGTATCAATCATTCTACTACAGAAGGCACTTCCAACAATACAAACCTCAATCACTTTTATCCTACGAGTGGTCCTGCTCCATTGTGTTACACAACATGCATTTGTTTTGATCTGGGACACCAGCCTCAAACATCACGGCATTGTCAACGCAATATACCCTTTCCTTCTCTTGTTCATGTAAGGTCTTGGAAATGTCACTGCAAAAATATGAGTTATATCAAAATAGATGGCATTCTTTCAAATCCATTTATAAACATAGACCAAAGGGGGAATTATTGGTTGTTGAATGGATTCAGGAAAACAGGAAACTATAATTTTTGGTCTTTTTTCTGGTCTTTTTGGCTCTTGTTTTAATTTGCTTTTAATGGGTGCATCTGCAGCTATTGTATTGTACTTTAGGTTTAAAAGTATAAACAGAACATGTAAGAAGGGAGACAAGAAACGGTAATGTGTCTTATTTTCAAAAAAACCTACAGGAAAAGCACCTGAAGGAAGAATGTTTGCGAACCTGACATGAAAGTGAGGCCAAGGACGTCGTATCCCAAGCGTTAGATTGCTTTCACATCAGATGATTAGCTTCATCCATGCTAATTACAGTGAATGGAAACTAATTAAGAGGAACTACATGTCAGCTAATGAGGATTTGGGGCTGTGTCCATCTTATAGCATAATTTCCACTGTACTAGCCACCAGCTATTTCTAGTCTTCTTGAAAATATCTTCTCTAACTTAGAGAGCTACGGACACCTTTTATATTCATACCAATCAGATAAACTGTAATTTGAGCGTCAGTTGCAACACTAATAGGACAAGTGATTAACACCTCAGTCAGTGGAACAAGGATGTGTCTATTACCATGACTACCCAGAGAAAAGTTTTCATTAAAATTAAGAGAGCAGTGAATCCAGGCACTATGTTCACTTCTCTTCTGCAAAATCTCCCTTCAGTTCTCCCACTTCCCTCTGTGGTATATCCTAATGATGTGCATACTGCTGGCGTAAAGCTAATAAGCAGCTCTGGCAGGACAGAGAAACTCTTGGGAAAACAGCAATTACTTAGTTGGTGGCGGTGGTGGCAGTTCCCGCCAGATCTGCTGCCACCTGCCTCCACCTGACAATGCCTGCAGGTTGGAAGGGAGGTCATCCAGGGCAGGACCCCTGACTCTAAACTGCTGAGCTGTTACATCTGGTTCCATCTGGCCTGATTGGGGCTTTTCTCACCCAAGCAGACAGAAATGTAATTAGGGCAGGAGGACATGGATAATGTTGGTTGCTGAGCAACAGTCAAGACAGAAAGCCAGGGTCCCTTTCCAGAAACTACCGTCCCACTGACCTTACTAACAAGACTAGAATGCTAACTGAAGACATTTCTAATAACTGTACTTACTGTAATACCAGCTACACTGACGATGAACGCCAGCTTGTCCAAGAAACAGCTTGTGAACTCAGTGCAGGGGAAGTCTTTGAAATATGGTGTCATCATGTGGCGTATTAAAGCTAGCTTATTAGCAATGCTAATATAAAGCTAGAGCTTGACAAATTCCCTCTTCTAGATTAATCCCTATCTAATACCATTAATCTGAAAGTAAGCATGCTGTTCCTCTTCAGCCAGAGCCAGTCCTTAACGTTTTCATTACAGGAGCAGTTGTTTAGCCAGCTGCAGGTTTAATTCCCAGGTATTTACCTCCTCATCTCAGTTCTCTTCGTCGGGGTACCAAACACAACTCAGCAAATTCACTTTGCATTTTTAATAGATGAAACGGGATAAGTGATGTCAATCATAAGGAAAGCAGCAGTGAGCTACAAATGAAGTAGGCCACAGTGGCTTGTTTGAATACACACAATGTACACAGAAACTCACACAAACATGCACATACCTAAGCTCTGCCTGGCTTCACAAGGGAGCTCAGGCTTGTAATTAGCCACACGAGCTGCAATCAGAGTCCAATGACAATACTTCTGCAATGGCTTGTTTTCCTAACCTCCGCAAGACCTCAGGCAGAGGTCCACTTACCCTGTCAGAACCAGCCCACCGCTGAAATCAAAACATTGAAATCACTCCATTCCACTGCAGCGCCACTGATTAAATGTGCAGAGTGTAGAGTGCAATTTGCTAAATTACAAGTATTTTGCACATGTAAATATACTTTAATTACAGCAATTAAAGAAGATTATGGGAGATTGGCAGATGGGGAATGTAATGTTGTTTTAATTAGAGTTTGAATGCACTGTAACACAAACAGAATGTTAACCCCTCAGAACAGAATGGGCTGTTAGGCCCTGACAAATTGTATCCTGATGCAGCTTTTTCAAAGCTTATAATCACCTGCAGCTACAATGTGTGCGTAACAGAAAAAAGAGGCTGGCAAAAACAGAGAGAAAATTATGGCTGAGAGATGGAAAAAGTGAGAGGCATAGAAAAGCAGGATGCAGAGACAATGAACAACAGATGTAACATTCCTTGACCGTACCGTTCTCAGAGTAGCAAGCTGAATTAGGATGACATTTAAAAATATTTTGACAAGAGTTAATGTGGAATTAGAGGCAATTAAACCAGATTTAGACCCTGAGATCAATCACAGAAAATTAGAAACAGCTCATATGCTTGGATACAAAGAACTTTGGAAATTAAGGCTAACAAAGGATCTTGGAGAAACATGAAAGCTTAGTCCAAAAAAAAAAGAAAAAAAGAAAAAAAAAATGAACTAAGCTGATGTGGACGAAAAAATCCTGACCACAAATAAAAGAATCAAGGATCACAAGGCTTTGATGGAATTACCATAGATTAAAAGACAGGTCAGTATTAATACAGTTTAAGGTAAACACCTTTACATCAGCATTTACAAAAAGAGGCAAAGTTATAGATGATTTAAAAAAAAAAAAAACATGTTGAGCTCAATCACCACACACTTCAGGGGACTGCGGTGAGGTGTTTGTGCATCTCACCCTGAGGGATTTTGGGGTCATGTAATCTGGATCGAGAAAAATCCCCTCTCTGGATCTATATAGCTGTGCAGCAACATTTAATACATTCCAGTCAATAGCCTATTAGAAATTCTAATTGAAAGTTCAATGCCCTTACGTTAGGGCTTGCAATAAAGATTGCCTTTGGAAAGCCATTTAAAGGCTTAATCTCTTTATCATGCAGTATTTGGAAACCTAACTTTGTTCTTGTTAGACAGATCAATTGCATTAATTTACAAAATGGGAGAAAATGTCACCCTTTATCCTTTAAATCCCAGCTGGGTGAAGAAGGCAAATTAAAGAGGGGCAGCACTGCTTTTCCCCTATACCAGGAGAAATAGGTGTCATAGGAGACTTGACCTACAAATTTTAATTAACACATGAAATATTCAGCCTCTGAGATGAATCGTGTCACACAGAGCGCAAGCAAGGTCTGTCTTTGCCAGTTAACTCTTTCATGACCAACTTAACATTTCAACACACACATACACACACACACACACACAAATGTACAAATAAATTTTTCAAGATGTAGTACCAAAAAGCTGTTAGTCATGGGAGCAAAGCTAGCTAATACTTAATTTTACCTACTATTGTTGGAAAAAGGAACTTCAGTGGATTAATTATTAAGTTAATTATTGCTCTTGCATTAAATCATGTGTTATTTACTAGGGTTTAAGCTTAATGCAGAAGAATAAAATAAATATTTATAAACTTTAAAATATAAGTATAATTTGTAATGCTTCACCCTTGGCACTAGTTTTTTGTCAGTTGGACATTGTTCTGTTTTTTTGGCTTAGCATTTCAGGATTCTTTCTCCACTTCACCTCAACATCTTTCCATATATAGAGAAACTGGGGCATGGCAGTGTGCTTATTGGCAACAGCAAGAACAATTTGGTTATCGTAGAATGATTCTGATTCACTAACATACACATGTTGTTAAAAACAACTTGGTGCACACGTTTCGTGAATCTGATGGTAATTCTGTGTGCATTTATTTTTTAGGCAGTGTAATAACATTTTCATGCATACATCAGGCCCATGATTTCTAAAAACTCTGTCCTACTGCAATGAGAATGTATTCCATCATTTACAATGATGCCAGTTGCTAATTAATACATTTCTAATGACAACAAGTGTACTTTTGCCTGTGTTGGTTTGTTGTTCTGATGGCAAACACTACCTGGATGTATCAAGTGATCTCTTGAATGACACAAAATATCCTGCTTTTAAAACAAATGTATGTATAGTTGCAATATAATGGCATGCCAGTAAATATATTGATATCTTATGGATCATAGTATTTAAAACATCTTTCTAGTATCCACACACACACACACACACACACACACACACACACACACACACACACACACACACACAATATTTTGGATTATGGCTGATTTTATTGCTCTCCAAGGCCGAGACTATGTAAAAACTACCAGGCCAAATTTCATGAAACTTCATAGAGGAAGAACTCTGAAACTGAAGATCCAGATTACTTTAAAATTTTGAGATGTGTCATGTGTCTCTGTGCCTTTCTAGTTTTACTTGTGATCTTTTCACTCAAGTCCACTCCATTTTATTTGAACCCTAAGCCGATGCATAATGAGTATTTGTAATATTAAATGTCATTGTAGATTTTAGAAGAACTGTTCTCTGAAAGGCTGTTGTAGTCTTTTATCATCCTGTCCTGACACTGGGCATTTTGTTCTTTAGCTGCCCTTTCCTGAGTGCCAGAAATCACCCCAGAGTGCTTGGCACCATTTAAACCTTGAACTCCTGCATTGTTTTTCAGAATAGTGCCTTACCTTGACTTTCATTTCAAAGACATAATAGCTTTTAACAGTTCACTGCACCTCCATTGTGAGGTTCTTGTTCTGCATGTGCATCAGGGACAGTTCTATGGTTAGCCAGTAATGATTAATCAAAAGCCAGTGAGGGACATGGCTCTATAGAAATGGTCTACCATGTGTGTGTGTGTGGCTGCTGTATCTATGTCAAAATGCTTGAGTGCACAGGGACCTTCACATTGTTGACTTGTAAAAGACTAATATCAATTTTACATCCTGGCTCAGAATTATGGAATGATATCTCTGTGTGGGACCACAACTGGGACTGTTGACATTTATTACTTTGGAAAAAAAAACAAAAAGAAAAAAGAAAAAGGCGTTAATAATAAACTGTATGGTAAATTGTTGTTGCAGTAAGTCACAATATCTTCCACTGTAGAGGTTTACTATACCCATTAGGGCATGTATGCAATCTAGGACTGTGAGACATCTGAAAGCCTTGTCAGGAATTTTACCATGCATCCTTGTAAACTATAAAAAGAGAGAAGCAAAAAGTCACATTTGGCTTGCCTGGAGAGTCAGTCTAGTGATCAGAGCTGCTGAATAAAGCATAACTCATGTAGAAACGGATACATTTGCCAGCACTAACCGGGAACCAAATCAAACCTTCGCTCCTATTCTAGTTCTCACGCCTTCTGCAGAATTGAAGTCATGTGGGCCTCTTCAGAGTGCCCTGGTCATCTGTGAGGAGCTCCCACCAGGGAGCCCTCTCTGAAGCCTTCAACTCTTTTTTTTTTTTATCCTTTTCTTTCTATGACCATGTGAGGAATGACGGACGGATCACAGGGCAGGACAAAATAGCCATTCAGTAGTCGGTGGGTTAAAGAAACTTTAACATCCCAAGTCTTTAAATTGTCACATAAGTCAGCAGCTTTTAGACAAATTGAACAAAATTGAACCTTTCAGGGGCCCCAGTGAAGCAGCATTTCTGTTCTGGGCACAAAGGAAGTCCCTGCTAGAAAGCGTCTGAATGGCTGCATTATCCCTTCCGTGCCTGCCCAGTCCAAAGGCTCATTTCACACCTACCGCCACCTACTATTAGCTTTCTTATAGTTCTTATGGGAGGCTGATGATGGATTCCACAGTTTTAACAAAAAACTAAAAAGGCGTGGCAGTTCTGATTAAATACAAAAAGCCATCAAACTCTCCATCCTCTGCTTCACTTTCTTATGATCGACAACCGTTACTGCAATTTTCTTTGTGAGCAGGAGAGAGAAATGCGAGCAACCAAAGCATGCAACCACTGTGAAACAAATCAAATTTTTCTTTCAAATCTGCTACCACCACAATGTCGATTCATGGGTAGTCATGTCACGAGAGATGAGGGATTGTATGTATGACATGTAATCATGTATAGAGTAGGAGTATATACTTATAACAGATTTAAAGGGCAGCAGAAAAGTAAATAATTCACCAAATACATTATCCATGCAATTAAAGGGTTAATCAAACTGTTTCCTGGAAAATAACCCAAAAAACCCCCCCATAACTTACATGATAAAAATGTTCTCTGTAAATGTTAATATTTCCTTCTAATTAATGCACATGCATGGAATTATCAATGTTCAACAACACCTCTCAAGCATTCTGCTAAACAGTAACTGGTATTCTGGGCAATGTAAGAGCTGTTACATACATCAGTACAAGGGAAACAAAAGCAAAATATAAACCAAAACATTGTTATATTCTGTGCTACAGCAAAAGGGCACTGACCATTATTATTCCCTTGATTTAAGTTGCTTCTTCTATAAATGTGGATACACAAATTGTGTTTATTATGGGGGTCATGGAGAGCAAGAACATAGTTAATTAGGTGGTGCATAGTGTACTGATACTGAAAATGTACTATAGCATTTAAGTATCTTAAAAACAGGAAAATAAAGGTTACACTACAGCTGCATAAGAATAAAACCATAATCCTATGAAGATGTTTTTATGTATGGTTGATGATTTGGTTTTTATATTTTTACAGAAAATGAATCCAGTTTAGTTATCACATTAGGTTAGTTAGATGGTTAACAACCTCTGTGATCATCGAGCCTGTCAGCCTATTGGTCTGTACATACTGTATGTTAATTATTTGGCTGTGTTAACATCTGTCAGTTGATGTAACACTCTGGTACTGACTGAAGAAACTCAAAAACTAATGGATGGGTTACAATGCATTTAGTATTCACTAATCCTGCAGACATTAGTGATACCACACACTGTTGATTTGTAACCACTTCCTCCCACCGTACTAAAGTGAAGCTGAAACATTGTGGAGAGAGGTAATCACTCATATTTTGTTCATACTGCTGACACAAGCTACAAAGATACTCCATGGCCAGAAACCAAACCAAGAATACATGGCTATAGTGGTATTAATTAAACTAACTACTGCATTAGGTATTAATAAGGGTTTCAGGTTTGCCTGGCTAAAAAGATTTGCACAGTTTGAACAGTTTATCTACATTTTCCACAATCCATGTAAGGTGTAAAATAAAGATATGGAAAGAGTCTTTGGATTAGTATTTTGCATGCATGCATGTATGTAAAGCAATATCTACTGCATCATAGAAAGGCAACACGCCACCCCCTCCGTTATCACAATTGACGATTCTGTGTCCATGATATAATTGCAAAAATGTATCCACAGTAAGCTTCAAGTCTAAACCTGCTTGTGGCTGAATTTACCCATGAGGGTTTATGATGTCTGAAATTATTCTTTTCCTAACTCAAGTTGATTTCCTGGTCTTAACAAGGGGCCCTTCATGGCTTTTTAATGTGATTATGCTGCTGTATGTAGCATGCTGGACCTCTCTTCCACCCACAGTCCTCCCATCAGACACCAGCTAATTGAATCCCTGGCTAAATTAAAAAAAATTAGTCATGTGTGTAATGGAAATGATTTATCATGTCCACTTAACCAAAACGGATTTTAAAAGCATTAAGCATCTCTAGTTAACTCAAGCTTGTTTTTAGGCACTTACTACTGCTCTCCTTGGAAAAGATATGCATATTGAAAATGATGACACTAGGTGAAGGCCATAATACAGACTGCATGGAAACATCTAGCAGACACAAAATAAAGTAATAAAGGGTTCACTAAGAGAAATAAACACACTCGTGAAAATAAGCAAGTGCATATGAATGGCTTGATCATCTCTGTACACAAACATACATACACACACAGTCCTCAAAGACAACGCATATTATCATTTGCTTCATGGCTGTGACAAAACATTTATGGCTGTCGTGGTCAATATTGAGATCTCAAAATTCTTTTGAAATTTTACATTACTGGCTAGCACGAATTCAGCAGCATGGCAAGATAAATCCACAGCATGGCCATCTTCTGGCTTGTTCTGCCCAGGAGGCAGGCTGTTCATGCAAATCAGCCTCACCGTGACAGCAAAGCTCAGAAATGAACATGGGATGAAAGGTAGTCCTTATCTAGCAGAAATCGCTCTCTGGCCGCCAGGTCCATGGGACTGACTTTCAACTTCAAACCACAAAGATCAAGGTCCGGCCATAGGCCATGCACACAGAGGCTGTTCTTTAGGTGTAGGGGTGAGGAGTGGAGAGTTTTCACCTGGGTGCTCCTCTTGACATTTTCTTAAAAGCTCAATACTGAGACCGCATTTGCCTTCTCCAGGCTGACAGATGACCTCAAGTCATAAGTCAGGTGGCTGCACAAAACTATTTTTAGGTATCTTAAAAAACAGAAAATTATGAAAAATAAAACCGTTCACCTGGCCTGCTGTGTTGCAAGTGGTATAGTGCTAACTAAATTTCTCTTTAACATGTCTTTATCCCTTCAGCCATGTTTCAAGGCTGCAGCACAGTAGAGAAGTATTATTCAGTGACCCTAAAGAATCAGAGGGTTAAAGTAGTTAACCTCACACCCAGCTCAATTCACCCAAATAAAATATTAAAAAAATAATCCATGCAGCAGGTCACACCGTGGGGGAAAGTACTAGCAAAAGACTAAAGGGGCAACCAGTCTATCAATATCCACAAGATACCACAAAATGTGTTGCACCAACAAACCAATTTGATGTCTCTATCCAAAATTATATATCTTACATGCAAGCATTCTGCGTGTATGATCTGAACTGTGTTGGTCTATAAATGTGTAAGCACATGCTGGGCTGATTTTCCAGCCGTGCTGCGTTAGAGCAACGATCACACAGACATCTGTACTCCCAAGGGAGTCTGCAATCATCCTGTGCAGAACTGCCTCTGTCCTTCAACAGGCAATTAACACTGAGTCCATTATAGCTCCCAGGGGAGCTACTGGCCGGGGAGGGCAGGAGAGGCATCATCTGAAAGGTCAGCGCCTGGAGAGGAAACAGGAGGGGCAGGGTATGATGGAGGCTCAAGGATGGAAGTGGGGGAAGACAGGGAGGAGGGCGTGAGCTGCCTCAGACCAAATGGAGTGTAAAGCAGGAGCTATTTGTCACCCGCAAGCTATTCACTTGGGAAGGCTGCAGTATTTTCCACTGGACAGGAGTATGCGTCAGCAACAAGGGATATAAATTAAGAAAACCACTGAGGCTCCTGGTCTAATGGTAGCCTTTCCATGCATCTTGGGGCACAGCAGATCCACTCCAAGTTCGACAATCAGATCAGGGATGTTTTCCCACAGGTCAGATCCATCACAACTCATAAATGTTTCAAGGCCCCTTCCTCCTGTTTCTTTTTGATCCAAGTGTAAGCTGAGGAGAATTTCCTCACATTATGCAATGGAATACCTGGTTCCTCTATAGGGAGTTTACATACAGTATGGGATCAACAAGACCCTGCATTTTCTAGTGTCTCACTAGCTCAGTATTTCTTACAATCAACAATATTCAAGCTCTTTCCCAATAACCAAAAGAAACATAGAGTAGTAGACAGGATGGGATAACAGAAACTCAGTGATTTCTCTTGGTATTTTCATTAGAGAGTGAAAGACAGAATGAAAAAGAGAAATACAGACCAGAGCATAAAGACTTGGATATGCTACAACGAGGAGCTTAACTACTTCACCGTCAGGGCACCAGGGAAAATCCATTCTTGGCAGTGGAGACTGCCACTGCTAAGCCTGCATTTCAAAATGTGAATCTGTAGTTAGTCTTTGAAACTCCCAGGAGCTGATCATTAAGCAGGTCATTGAATCAAAAGTTGTGAAGCTAGGAAAAGAAAGAGAAAAAGAGATGAAAAGAGTGAATGCGAAAAACGAATCAAGTTAAATTTGATAGGAGTTGATGTTATCACATGTTCACTAGTTGAGGAGATACAATTATTCATCTGTCCCCATATGCCCTCGGAAGGAATTTGAAAGGTAATATGTTGAGGAGGTGACAACATCATCCTTTGAATATGACACATGCTGCCATTGGCTATGACATTGATTTTGAGTTCAATATTATTTAATCAAGACACATTCTTATACAGTGATTAGAATTTAATCTAGTGAAGTGCTGTCTCTAAAAAGCAGCCTCCATCAATGCTTCCTAAAGAATTAAATGAATTATAAATAATAAATATAATAATTTACATGTTATATAAATCGAACCTGTGAGTGAAAACAGTGAACTCTAAAAGGAAAAGTCAACTGTGCACCTATTGAGAGACAAAGATTGTATTATTTACATCTTTTTTTCTAGGATAACGCTGGTAGTATTTTAGTTGTGTGTTAAATTGGGTTTAATACTGCTCACATGGCTTTGAAAACAGCCTTGGGTAGAGCCTAGGGCTGTGCAGATGTAAGACAGAGAAGGAGTCAAGGGTGATATTTTGGAGAAACAAGGTGAAAGTTGTAAGCTGAAGGCTTGTGGAGAGGAAACGGTTCAGTATGAACACATACTAAACATCAATAGAAAGTTTTCAAATCATTTAAAAAGATGGAAGGTGCCAGCAAGGAGACATCAAAGCAAAACTATTTTGTCTGTCTTTTAAACTTTCTAAGCCTTCACCTAGAATCCTCCAATATACAGGTACATGATGAACTTTTCCAGGAAACTTGAAAACAATACCTAATGATGACTTAATACTGAGCAGAATCAAGGGTGCTGCATGAACAGGGCTTCCGTAAGCTAGTTTGCAGCCTTGAGCTTTAAGTCTGAGGCTATCTTTGAATTTTCAGAAAGGCATTTCAAAAACGATTCAAAGGAAAACCTGACATACTCAAATTTCAAAGCTCGGTTGGTCAAACAAGTAGCACCTACTCTTACTGCTGACTATATATTAATCCATATATTTCTTCCAACAGGATATTTTCTGTAAAATACCCTGGTCTATCTGAAGCTTAGAGACATGACAATAAAATAGGAGTACTCAGTTTTAGTAACAAACTGTGGAGGAAATAATTATTAGATACCTTGATGAATTTGTAAGTGTGCTCACTTACAAAGAAATGAACAATCTCTCATTTTTATAGTAGTTCCATTTTAATGGACAGAATATCAACCAAAAAATCTAGAAAAAACACATGAAAGTTATACGTTGATTTGTATGTCATTGAGTGAAATAAGTATTTGATCAACCCGGCCAGAATTCTGGCTCCCACAGATTGACTGTGTGCCCATGTGGCCCACAAATTACAATCAATCAATCAATCAATCAATCAATCAATCAATCAATCAATCAATCAATCAATCAATCACATATATTCCTGATCTCAAATCATTATTTGTATAAAGCACACCTGTTCACGGAATCAGTTTCTTCCATTCCAACCTCTCCACCACCATGGGCAAGACCAAAGAGCTGTCAAAGGACGTCAGGGACAAGATTGTAGATCTGCACAAAGATGGAATGGGCTACAAGGCCATCAGCAAGAAGCTTGATGAGAAGGCGACAACTGTTGGTGCGATTATTTGGAAATGGAAGAAATATAAAATCACCATCAATTGGCCTCAGTCTGGAGCTCCATGAAAGATCTTGCCTCATGGGGTGAGGATGATCATGAGAAAGGTGGTGGATCAGCCCAAAAGTACACGGGAGGAGCTTGTT
>VUQS01046897.1:0-13683 GCA_015108495.1 Heterochromis multidens
CTTTATTATATTAAGGGTGTACAGTTGTTGCAGTGTATACTTGTGCTTTAGATGGAGGAGCTGTACAGGAAGAGCCACAGGCAGGAATGATTTCCTGTGTCATTCAGTGGTGCATTTGGGATTTCGACACTGAAGGTGACACATAAACAATAAAAAAATATTTTTATGGTACAGTTGGTATTTAAGATCATTCATAACTTGGATCATTAAGCCATACACAGGTAAAAGGGCAACTGACAGTTTCTTACATAAAAACAAGCAAACAAAAAACCCTAACTGCCTTTCTCAAATCAAAACTTCCTCTTAATCTTTCACTTAAAAATAACAAACAGGCACCAATAGAATGTAATTTTACTTATTTTTTCCCCTACAGGTTTAGGAAGAAGAAAAAGAACAACTTCTAAATCAGGAAAACCAGGATAATCCCTGAGTTTAAAGTCTTAAATACCAATATCTATGGTCACATGCATGTCAGACAAAAACACCCCTATCCTCTCTTGATGCATGCTCAATAATCCAGGTAAAAGAATCCCAAAAAGCTGAATCTGTTCATCTGAGACTGAAGAAGTCACCAGGAGGTGACGAAACGTTTCTCCCACTGAAAACGCTACGTCCAGATGAACAGATTCAGCTTTTTGGGACCCCTATCCTCTGTTATTACTGCAGCACCTAGTGTTTTTTCTTCCCTTTTCTCTTGAAAACATGTTGGTACACAGACCTTATTTGGGAACTGACATATGCAACCGGTTAAAGCCAGAGACGAGGCGCGGCATGAATGAGAGATGGCCACTCGAGATTTAAATATTTTACATTGTGCTTTCCAAGAGGCTGGCAATTGCCAAACTGCTAACCTCTTTTTCACAGCTAAGAGCTGTCATTCCTTGAGTCGGAGGAGGTGGCATGTGTGTGTGCAGTGGTAGTGATGGTAGTGGTGGGGAACTATTGTCATTCAAAGCCAGTGCCATTGCAAACACAACTGCAAAACCACTACTGCCATCACCCTACGACTATTACCATTCAGAGGTATGCAAATGCTGGAACATGTTGGAGGGTTTACATTTCAATGAGAAAAAAACAACCTTTCTGCCACTGAGCAGCTCAAAGCTGCTTGTGCTGGCAGGGCATTTCAATTTCCATACATCAGTGGAAATGCAAATGTGTTGCTGATAAACTGAAGACATCAGTGAAAAGATGTTTGAATGGATCTGCTTTTCAGAGATAACCCTGTTTCTGAGCTGCTGATCAAGTCTAAATTTGAAGTAGTGAACAGTTTTTTTTCTATCACACAGCTTTGAAGATAACACTGTAAAATCCAAGAGCAGGCTCAGTGTAAAATAATTGCATCACCTTTGAAGACAATGATTAAAGGCACTGAAAATGATAAGCAGCCACCATTATACTGACACGCTGTAGTACAGTAACACTATATGAATCAATGTTTGGGAAACTTGTGGCTCTAAACTGAAAAAAAATGTTTATAACTATTCATCTATTACATCCGATGGGTGCATACAAGAGGATAAAGAAACTCTTGCACAGAACTTGCTAAAATATATATATTTGCAACATCTAGTATGAGTCCTTCACCAAGCAAATGGTAGACCACTGGACAATTTGACTGATGAAAGTCAAAATTTTTTGAAGTTAAATTGTAAGTGGAGTCCATTTGTGACACTTGTGGCACTGCAAAGCAGATTTTTTTTTGAAGTACCATCTTAGTAGAAGCAGTATGAGGTATTTTCAATAATTCATTAAATGAGCCTGCCATAATGTTACTGAAGGCAGAAAAACAGATGGAAAGCAGACGTATTGTGTATTTGATGTATTAATTTAAGCTTTGCACATTGATAGTGTTGCCTAACAGCCAATTTGCTCAGGTCTAACAGCAGAACATTTTCCGTTTCTAGTGCTGTAGCTAGCAGCACCTTCAGTCAAAGTTGTGGTCAGAGTTCACTCAGTTTTGACGATGATGTTTTTAATGGTTTTTAGTGTGTGAAGTGTGTTTTGATTTGTGTGTGCTGACATGTAGAACATGCCCGATGATCATTAAATTGGTGGTTATCTTTCCCCAGGCCTGGTATGACTGTCTTTCCTCCTTTTCTTATAATTTTAGCAAATGTTATTAATGAATAGCCTGTTATGGCAGGCAACCCATCTTTGACCCGTTTCATGCGGCCTTTAAACATGCAAAAGACTCATTGCTCTACTTTATGTGTTATACATCCACAGTTCATGTCATGGTATGATACCATAGCACAGAACAAGCTTAAAAGGGATTTTTTCTTCAGTTTCAAGTCTTCTATTCTAGCCATCAAAAGAGACTAAACTGCCACAACACTGATCGATACAGCTAGTGTCAAGAAATCTGCTATTTCTACCTCACTGATGTTTTAAAAACTATTAATTAAGACAAAACTCAACGCTGACAAAATAAACCACCATCCTCTAAACAGACAAACACTATTTTTTTATGACACATTTTTTCCTGTGTAGCTTTCAATTATAAGCTGGCTCCCTAAAATTCCACTCATTTATTACAATTTTGAGAACCTCAGTTTTAGATGCTGTGTCTCAATTCACTGATGTTACAAAATGACCCTGTCTTATAAAAAGATTCCCCTTTGGAAAGCCTCTTAACTTGGCCTGTGCTTCTCTGATATCCCAAATGACCCTCTTTTGTGGGCTCATGCCTCTTCTCAGCTTTACTGCAAAGGGCGAGGCCACCTTGGGAAATCAGTCCACGCTTCTGTGTCAACAAGGACATCCTTCTGTGAACACCACCCTCCTCCCCTCCAGATTTCAATTGCCCCCCCTGCCAATTAACTCCACATTCCTCTTCTTGCAGTGAATACCCCAAATTCTCTCTGACAATTACCCACACCACAATTAAAGGATTAGCCCCATTCTAGCCTCTCTAACCATCTATTGTCACCTCTGTGTGTGTGTGGTACCCTGATCCCTAAAACAGTCCTTGCTCTGCTCTGCTGTAGCTATAAATGTCTTCACTTAAAGGCATTAATTTACCTCAAAGAAAGTGAAGGCAGAAGAAGCAGAACGGAATGACAACACAGAGAGTGCACTTTATTGGAGTCACTATGCTTCCGTGTGGGGACAAATACTCTTTATACAGACTGAGTTATGCTGCAATGCATCATTCAGAAAACAGTTCAAAGTCGTTGGGTTAACAACCTGCTTTGCCTACTGATGTGAGTCACTCACCATTTCTGGGTGTGTCAAAATAATGAATCCTGGCCCTCCATTAGGCTAGCAAATGGAAAACACCCCCATAAGCATCCTCCTTTTATTATCTGTCATCATTAGCCTTCTCCCCTGATGTCGAGGAGAGACCAACAGTGATGCTTCTTTTTGTTCTGTGCTACAAATGTGCTGTTGTGTGGGCTGAAATTATGAAATTGCACCTCACTCAAATCATTCGGTTAAAAAGGTAGAACCTTGAGCTTGATATTTAAATAAAACACTCTGAGCTGAGCTGTGGGCGAACCCCAGAAAAAATTCAGTTTGCATGCCATCAAATGCAAGTACAGTATTTACTCACTATTAGCTAGAAAACAGGCACTGGCATCGCCGCCAGGGTGGAGTTCGCCACATTGGCTGTGATGTGGTTAGAGGGACAGCTGTGTGTGTGTGCACCTAGTAACGGTGTCTGCTCGTGAATCCTGGGCACTAATTTCATATTTCAGCGCAGCTGCCTGTCATCAGCACTCTTATCAAAAATACATACCAGACCGTAATCATAGCGCAGGAGAACTGGATGCCAAAATACCTCAGAGCACATGAGCATAAATGAAAGATGGGAGAACAAGGAAGGGAGGGGTGAACAACAGGAGGCGAAAGAAAATGGGACAAAATGATACACTGGATTAAATGACAATGGAGAGCAGCTTCAAAATGAACTTGTCATGTGACGTATATACAAATATGTACTTTTACTGCACAGTTGGCACTGAAAGCTGAGATGCAGCACATATGCTTGCATGAGTTCTTGTAAGGTATGCATGGATGTGTGTAATGTGTGGGAGGGGGTGTATTGGTGCAACATCAACAGCCATTATTAACCCCCCTGTGTGGACAAGTTTAGGGGCATGTCTGAACAGGTCACCAAACAGGAACCATATGCATTCAATAAAATAGGAAATAAAATATGATCTAAAAATGGTTAAAGACAGAAAAAGGGAGTGAGTTGAATTTCTAGGCTTTATGGTAATGATGTTTATGTAGGGGAAACCTATTATGATATTTCACCACGTAACTACAGCTTTGTTTATTTATTTACTTCTCGATCCCAAATCTGTGTAATTCATAGTGAAATAAGTGCAGAGGAGAAACAACCTTTCCCACTTCAAAAACAAAGACTGTTTTATCAGGACACCCAGATAGAGGTCTCACCTGTTGCAGGAGCTTTTCTCCTTGAGGATAACTTCCATATCCACGTGTAGGCGGAGACGCACGAGGAGAGGAGAGAAGAAGAGGGGAAGAGGGGGGGGGGGATCACCAGCAGCCAATCAGATGTGCCCCCTTCTGGAGCGCTATAAAAGCTGCGTGCGCTCCTCCGCAGCGGCATTTATCTCCAGCTTCTCTTTCACTCACTCTGTGCTGATGTTGACTTTTTCTTTCTTTTTTTTTTTAAAGAAAACATAACATTTGGGAACGATACGGGATTTACTTCACTCGCTTTATGTGAGAGCTTTCTGCAGAAAAGTTGAAAGATTTGGAGTCGAAAACAATTTTCTTTTTCTTTTTCTGTTTGTTTTTTGTTTTTTTTGGACGGACCTGACAGACGAAAACAATGCGCCTCATCCAGAACATGACGACCATAGCGGAGTATCCAGCATCGGAATACTCGGCCGCCAACCGGGCCATTAAAATAGCCGTTATAGGAGGCAGCGGTGTGGGGAAAACTGGTAAGAAGAAGACGAAAAAAATACAAGCGTTATAGGTAGTTTATACCCTGAGGTATGATGTATGTTTAATATTGTTTTCTCGCTTCTCTTCAGCACTCGTCGTGAGATTCCTAACAAAGCGCTTCATCGGAGACTATGAGAGAAATGCTGGTAAGTTAAAGATCTGTATTTTTAAGAATGAAAGACGCGAAATTATTAGTTTGGTACTAAAGGTTTTGTTTCTTCTGTGTCTGTGTGCAGGTAATCTGTACTCCAGAGAAGTCCAGGTGGATGGAGAGCAAGTCACCATCCAGGTGCAGGACACCCCTGGTGTAGAGGTAAGAACCCCCACCCCCTCCTCAGAGAGAGACCTATTACAGTGAAATATGTCTGGGCTGACTGGAGGATAACAGAGTGGACAAAAGCTGGGATACTGTAATCAAAATCACCGTCTGGTTGCAAAAAATATCTAAGCGTCTGCAGGCACTGCTCCAAACCCGAACATGTGTGTTTTCCTCCTGAAGTAGAGCCCTTTGTTTTGGCTGTCTAATCTTCCATTTAAGCTAATGGATGTCTGGGGCCAGAGTAAATGATACCCTGATCCACATCCAGACTTCTCAATCACCCACACCTCTCTATTCTGGAGGAGTAATCCTATAGCTTTTGTCTGCCTCAGTTGGCATTCCAGTCATTACAGAAGCTCAGTTGCATAAAGTGAGGAACATTCAATCTTCCCTGAATTCTGATTGATTTTGTGGATCAGAACAGGAATGCTGAAAATGTTTCTCAGAGGAAGTTGTGTTTTAATCATTTTCTTTTTCCTTTCTTTCCCAGATGACAGATAATGGCATCAGTCTACCTGACCATGTGACCTGCTCCATCCAGTGGGCTGATGCTGTGGTGCTGGTGTACTCTGTGACTGACCGTAGCAGCTTTGATCTGATCGATCAGCTGCACCAGCTGGTTGTTCGTAACAGTGGTGCCAATATGCCCACGGTAATCCTGCTGGCCAATAAGGCCGACCTGTTGCACCTGAGGCACGTCGACTCCCAGCAGGGTCTATTTCTGGCAGGAAACCTGGGTTGCTCCTTCTATGAAGTGTCTGCCAGCGAGGACTACAGCCAGGTACATGGGGCTTTCCACAGGCTGTGCTGCCAGCTAGCCAAGCAGCCGCCCCCTGCCTCTAGCTCCCCACCCACCTCTGCCAGCGGTGTCACGGAAAAGAGGCGCTCTCTCCTCATCCCCAGGCCAAAGTCTCCCAATATGCAGGATCTGAAAAGGCGCTTCAAGCAGGCGCTGTCTGCGAAAGTCCGGACTGTCACCTCAGTGTGAGGAGGGCTACAAGCTGAAAGTGGTCGAGAGTGGCCACAGAAAGAAAGTATTAAAAGTTGGAAAAGAGGACAGAGAAGATTCATGCTTCTCCACTGAAGTCCTGCACCAGTCCGACTGGTGTGAGATGAACAGTATAGCAAGAGGCAGATGAATCTTTACAGAGATAATGACGTCTTGCTGAGCAGGAGTCCGTCCTGTCCGGCTGTCAGATGACGTGAAGAGCAGCAGTGAGGAAGTTCAGGATCTGTTCAGGACGAAAAAATTCCCTTTGAGGACAAAGAAGCAGCCGGTTGAAGCTGAGAGAACCAAAAACTGCATATAAAAATTAAACTGTACATAAAGCCCTCCTGGCAACAGCCAGCTCTGAAGGACTGCTTATTTTTAGCTGTGCCTATTGTGGCTGTTCTTTATTCAGACTGCCACTTCATCATGGCTAAACGCTGGCATTATTATACCAGCCACTTAAGCTGGGTCTCTGTGCAGCTCTGTGTGTGTTCACTCTCTTTTATTTGAATATCTGCAGTTTATTTTTTGCAACTTGCAAAACCATCATTGTACACGACTGATGAGTGAGAGGAGGGTGGGGGTTGAAGTATCCTTGCGGGGCAGCAGCCAGTATGTAGCATGTGTTGGTGATTATCACTGATGCACTTTATTAAAAAGAAGAGTCCAAAGGGCCTATTGTTATTTATGTGTTACAAGTTCTTTTTCAAAATAAAATGGTAATGAATTTTAAATGAAATGTCTCTGGAGCTTTCTTCATTTTGCATGTGTGCATTTCATTGGAAAAAAAAAAAAGTTTACAAACAGTAGATTATAGAACTTATGAATCACTGATGTCCTTGGGACTGTAAGACTGATAAACCTCATTCATACGGTGAGCAGATGACGCACACAGAACAAGGTAGTCTGACCCATGAATATAGCAATTCTTAAAAAGGCTTTGATATAAGAGTAGTGATGAAAAGCATGGACACAATAGAAGCATGACTGTACAGCCACTTCTCAGATCTTGCGATCTGTTTAAAACTGAAAGCCTGGTGCAGTCCTTGACCTCCCAAAAAGCAATCTGACTAAAAAAGAAGCTGCTGATGCAAATGCAGCTGAATCCCTTTTTTTCAGAGCCAACCTTGTTTTTAATTAGAGACTGTGAAGAACTGCAAGCACCCAGATGATGATGAGAAAATTATGTTAAACAATTTTCCACTAAAATGTGTATTTACATTAGAGATCTGTTTATTGGCAATTCAGAATCTAATCTATGAATCCTGAATATCCAGTTTGAACCTGCCGGTTGAGGATTCACTGAATTAACTCTGTGTTTGACAAAATGAGGGAGACTCAGAGTTGTCTCAGTTGTGGGTGAATTTCTGAGCTCTAGCTGTGGTGATTCATGTTGGGAGAGAACAAAGAGACAAGGGAGAGTGGGAGGGACAGAAGGTGGAGGTGAGCTCTAGGTGTGAACAATTTATGGCCTTGGCAGACAGTGTGAAACACTTTGTTAATTTTCCTGGTCTTATTTGTCACCATGTGATGTTTGTGAGGTGATGATGCTAACAGAGATGTATGTATGTATGTATTCTTCCAGCCACAAGAGCATCCCTCCCATTGTTCACACTTGTAATGGCTTCACACACATAGTCCTGCTTAAATGGCTAATAACTGAGCCTCATGCCCTGTGTATGTATGCAAATAAAAAACATCACACATGGGTACCTGCAAAGTAACTGACTTTATTGTTTTATATTAACATTTGATGCAAGCAGCTGATGGAATTTTACACCTAATGCTTAGAGAAGTGGCTTTTTACAGGACAGGAATGTTGCTTCATTTGCATATCATCTGTTGACGCACAATCTTAATTTCTCGAGCCTGCTTCACACCTCAGTGTTTAGACATTTGTGGTGCATGTGTTCATCCACGTGTTAACGCTCGTGTTTCCTCGTGGCGGCCTTTTACACACCGATATCAGGTGCCAGTCTCTGGGTGCTGAAGAGCAGCTCGGGGATATCTGTCGGTCTTAGTAACCTGGTGGAGAGAACCAGCACCTGGAGCGGGGAACAACACACTCATCAGGGTTGAAGTATGTCAACATGTGTAAGCTGACGCTTATAAATGAACCAGACATGAGTGTCATGTTGAGAAATGTGCAAAGTGAAAATCAAAAAGCTGCATGAACCAGTTTCCCTTGTAGGTGGGTTATTTTGTTAAGTACTTCTGCTCAGACAGCTGTTTTCTTTTGTTTTTAATTTTTTTTTGAGGTCTCAAAAACAATATTTTGTCAGGTGACTCTCCAACCAAAATGCATCTTTTGAGTGTAAAGTCTTTGTAAGGAAGTGCCATGTGAAATTAGAGACAATAGTTGTCTATTTATTTAGTTTGGGGGGTAAATATGACTGGAATAATTCAGTAAGTTGGATTTTTATTCAGACATGGGAGACTCATCTAATCCTGCCATCCCATTTCTGAAAAAAAAAAAAAAAAGCTTTACTGTAACCACCTGAAAGTCAAGCTGTGTGGGTTTTTATATGCAAAGAATAAAAGCACTGAAAGTTAGGCAACAGGTGAATGAACAAGCGATAGAGTTTCAAGTGTGGATCCAGAAACACTTTTTAATTATTTATTTTAGATTAACTTTGGCAAAGATTTGGAAGTGAACGATGGAGACAGAGAAAATGTAATAATTATGTTAAGGGCATCCTGCTGCTATGCAGCATGTGTGAGGCTTTACCTAAAAATCTCTGCCTGTTTTTGGGCGAATTAGGATGGCTGGCCACTTGGCTGCCTGTCACATTTTTCAGTTAGTAAGAACAAATTCAATAAGATTGTAAAATATCCATCATTCCATCCAATTCAGGGTTCCATGGGGGCGGAAGCCTATCCAGTGAGGTACACCCTGGACAGGTCGCCAGTCAGTCGCAGGGCTAACGCAGAGAGACCGACAACCATTCGCACTCAAATTCACACCTATGGGCAATTTATAATCACCAATTAACCTAACCTCACTATGCTCAGTAAAACTGCAGGTCAACAACAACACAGTATGACACCGCTTTGTGAGCCTGTGTGCTTTGTGATCTTTTATACCTTGCAGTATATCACTGTTAAACAAATTCAGGTGATATGAGGTGTGTGTGTCTGCTGTTGTTATGGAGCAGCTGTTCTGCAGCAGATGGACCATAAAACACAGTCTCCTCCTGTTTCCTTCCAAAAGCTGATGTTAAGATGCACATGCTACTTGCACTCTGAAAAGCATTGATGTCTCATTGATACATAATCTGCGGTGCCATTAATTGTTGATTTTTGAGGCCAATAACTAATAAACTTATCCTCTTGGTCTTCTTTCCTGGGGTGTTTCTTGTGATAAACAATTTAAAGTTTAACTAACCTTCACATCATTTCAACTGACTGACAGCAGAATAGCTGAATACAGTTAGAATTTGGTGTAAATGCTTTGAGCTCATCCCTCCTTGACAAACACAGAAGTTAGGGACTGATGAATAAACCTCCATCCTGGATATAGGGCATACAGGTGGATGCTGGGGTGGTGGAGAGGTTGAAACAGGAGGTAGTGATGCAGGGCAGCAGAAGCAGTGATGTGACAAAGGGAAAGGTGGGAAATTTTCAGCTTAAAAAGACTGCCAAATAGGGAGAGTGTATTTGGCATATGACTTAACTTCTGATAAGGTTCACTGTTAAATGAAATCCATTCTGGGTGACAACCCCACGAAGCTATTGCCAATAGCGTGCAATATAAGGCATTTGAAGACTCTGTTTTTGCTTACTGCACTAGCTTTTTTATCATTTTTATGTTGTGTTTGTCCAAATTTTTGTCTGGTAGTGTAATGGATGTTGGATCAATGGACGTCTTCTCTTATGCATGTTTGGATTCAGATGTAGATTTCAAAAATGTAAATTTAAAATGACAGAAGTACACGACTGAACAGCTTTAGCTGAAGTATGCACTCCCATAGTTCTGCAGTCCTCTTCTGGTGTTGTATAACAGAGAAGCCCTGTTTCTTTGCAGCAGTGTTGCCTTAACTCCAGGTCAGTGCCTAAAACTGGCAGCAGGGCTGTTTGTGGTGGCAGTGTGAGTGTATTTCAGAGGAATTATATCCAAGTGCAAGAGCAAAACTTGCAGTTTGTTTTCAGTGTAAATGGTCATTAACTTTTGGTCCACAGACATCAGACAAAGTGTAATGCACATCTATGTGTAAGGGTTAGAGTGTGTGTGGCCCTGCAGGTTATTATATAAGCTGGTCTTTATTCAGTTCTTCTGATTACAGATGGGAGGCTTTGATCTTTGCCAAGCCTTTCATTGCCTTTGGCCTCCTTCTTGAAGCCTTTTATTAAGCCCAGCCTCATGTCCCTCACGTCTTTCTTGCACTCCTCTCACCCAGAGGAAATGCATTCATCTGCATGTTTTGTGTGTTAGTGTTGACTGCATATGTAATAAGCACTCAAACCACCCAAACACAGAGACAGGCAGACAGACTCAACATCTTGTGTATGCAGTTACTGCATTAAAAGGTGTAAAGATCAGATGACATGCTCACCTTTATGCCTGATCTGAGCCACCTGTTTATGTAGGTCAGTGCTTATGTTTGTTCATGCAATCACATTCTTTGCTAGGACCAGCGTGAAATCTGTCTTAAGTTAGTGAGTTTATAAAGGTGCCCCCCATGGCTCACCTGAAAGAGCCACATGAGTCTCTCCAATATTCTCTTTTCTTTTTTCTTTTTTATGGATAAAGAGATCACTCAGTTCAATGTCAGTGTCAAATAATGTCAGATAAATTCAGCAGACACTACTGTGTAACTTAATGATCACTTGATATTGTTAAAGACATACATATGTTAAATCTCTAATGATCTTTTATATCACCATTACCTTTGCCACTGGAGAGGGCTCACAAAAATTGGACAACGGAAGACATGAGTCTCGATTTCTGCTGCAACATTTGGATAGTAGGGTCAAAATTTGGAATAAACAACATGAAAACATGGATCTATGTTGTCTTGTATGAATGGTTCAAGCTGCAGGTGGTGGTGTAATGGTGTAGGGGATGTTTTCTCGGTACACTTTGGGCCCCTTAGTACCAAATAAGCATCATTTAAACACCACAGCCTGAGTGTTGTTGCTGACCATGTCCATCCCTTTATGAACACAGTGTACCCATCTTCTGATGGCTGCTTCCAGCACGATAACGCCCCATGTCAAAATCATCTCAAACTGGTTTCTTGAACATAACAGTGAGTTCACTGTACTCAAATGGCCTCCACAGTCACCAGATCTCAATCTAATAGAGCACCTTTGGGATGATGCAATCGTGTCAATATGGATCAAAATCTATGAGGAATGTTTCCAGCACCTTGTTGAATCTGTGCCAAAAAGAATTAAGGCAGTTCTGAAGGCAAAAAGGGGGTCAAACCGAGTGCTAGCAAGGGGTACCTAATAAAGTGTCAATTCAGTGTATATCACTATCAACAGTGCAACATAAAGCAAAATATGGAGCTCAGGCATGAGGATTCTGACTTAAACGAAACTACATTTTTAATTGTAAGTTTAATCATGGTATAGTTTGTATGGCATCACTTTAAGTAATATGACTGCATGGATTTTAATTCTGCTTCAAAACATGACATGTTTCATGTAAGTTCACCAGTGAAGCTGGTTTGAACAAATTTTTTCCCCAATTACTGAACAATATCATGTCTACATCAGCTCAATGACAAGTGGAATCAGGATCATAACAGTAACTGGAAAAGAGCGACGACACCCATGTCTGTGTGGAAATGAGCATCTGTTTGTCACCTGACAGTGAAAGGCTACAGACTCACCTGGGTCCCTGGTTTGTGTGCGGTAACAATCTCTTTGATGAGACGAAGCTCTGAGGGTGTGACTCCACCAACCATGAAGAGGAAGAGCAGAGGGTTGTCGCCGGGATGTGGACGGCTCACCTGGAGTTACGACGAGACATTCTGATTAGTATTTTTAGGCCACTGGAGTTGTTAATGCTGCTTCCTTCCTTCCTTCGATAAACACACCTTTTTGTCCAGGGAACACTTTATATAATTTCTTTTCCATATATCACCTGTGCTATCGCTTATGTATTGTTGCTGAGTCACCTCTCAGCTGGATACCTGTGATATTGTGGTGGTACTGATGACAGTGCACCTGCTAACAAAGCTCAGAGGGTGATGTCTCCTCACACTGGTGTCATGATGGCTAACACGTGGACATGAAAGCTCTACACACACACTTACACAACACACAGGCACCTAAATGTCCCACATCACCTGTGTCAGGGCATACCTCCCAGACTGAGATACAAAATTCTGCTAGTACATTATTAACTGTCATTTAAAATGCAGTTTTAACAGCAGGTAAAGTCTGGTCCTTGTGATGGGGAGTAATGGCTTTGTACTATTGGTCAGCGGGGATCAATCAGGACGAGCCTGCGAATGCTAACCAAGCAATCAGAGCTGCAGGGGGTGGACCTCAGGAGAGAGTGGCTATCCACGTGAAGCAACAGCGGGCTGGGATGAAGCATGTCAGAGATGATACAACATGTGTTCACTGGAAATTTTGTGAACTAATGACTTCTAGTGTGCTCTGCTCATGCTTTATGTTGTACATCTAGAGTGATCTGGTGGCACTTCTAAACATTATAGATATGCCAGCCCCATGTGTGAGTAAATTCCCACTAGTGTGTTCCCTGGATCATTATTTGAACCATGTGTGTTGCCATGACATGGTGAGGGAGGGGCTGTGAGCTGAAATGTGCTGCAGAGTGTGTTTGAAGAAAAGAAAACATCCTATCAATCTGTAGACTTTCAAAACTGCCATTCAACAAATCTATCTAAAACATTATCTGCCTCTGTCTTTTGTTAGACACCAGCTATATTAAATTAAATTAAATTCAGTTTAGTTCAATTCAAAGCAACCCATAATAATGCATAGATGAACACAAAACACACAATCATGGCAAATATCAATTGAATGAAATTAGAAATAATCTATAAATATAAACACTACCGGTCAAAAGTTTTAGAAAACCCCAATTTTTCCAGTTTTTCACTGAAAATTATGCAGTTTAATGTCTCATTGCACTCTGAAATGAAAGCATAGTACAAATAAGCAATTGGAGTTAAAAAAGAAATCATGGAATCAATTTATAGACCAAAATGTATTCTAAACTTTTGACTCATCAAAGTAGCCACCTTTGGCAGATATAACAGCTGAACACACTCGTGGCATTCTTTCTACAATAGAAATCAAATATTCTTCAGAAAGTTCTTCCCATATCTGTTGCAGAAGTTCCCATAAATGTGTGGCACTTGTAGGTTGCTTTGCTTTCACTTTTCTGTCCAGTTCATCCCAAACCAGCTCGATGGGGTTTAAGTCTGGAGACTGTGCTGGCCACTCCATGTTTTCAAGCTTACCATCT
>VUQS01046898.1:0-12021 GCA_015108495.1 Heterochromis multidens
CTTTATGGACCTTACTTTACACTTTGTGCACTGGTGCTCAGTCATGTTGGAACAGGAAGGGGCCATCCCCAAACTGTTCCCACAAAGTTGGGAGCATGAAATTGTCCAAAATGTCTTGGTATGCTGAAGCATTAAGAGTTCCTTTCACTGGAACTAAGGGGCCGAGCTCAACTCCTGAAAAACAACCCCACACCATAATCCCCCCACCACCAAACTTTACACGTGGCACAGTGCAGTCAGACAAGTACCGTTTTCCTGGCAACCACCAAACCCATCTCGTCCATCAGCTTATATAGTAGTATAATATAGTGAATTTGCTTGCAGCAAATAAAGTAGAGTTTGTGCACACCAAACAAGCAAGATAGAAAACAGACAATGATACTTGTACTCTGTGGTTATTGCTGACTAATGTTTCTGAACATGAAAGCAAAAAATGATTATTTAACCGCACTGCTTATGTTTTTATACAAAAAGTAAAATCGAAATGTAAACCTGAATTAATTAATTGCTGGGTCCTGAGAAAGGTGCATTTTATATGTGATACAAGTCAGACAGAGAGCACTTGGAGTGCACAACAATAATGTATGTGCATGTGTATTCTGCACTAAAGAAATATGTGGTGCTCTGTTCTACATCTCAGGTGAGGAAAAAGGTCAGTGAAAAGCAACTATAGGAGAGGGAACCAAAGCTTTGGCACTGTGTTTACAACTATTGGCAATCCTCACCATTTATCTGCTAGCTTTTCAAGTAAACTTACAGTCATAGTGGCAACGATCATAGTGATGCCTGCTTACTTTCGACACTACACAATGGACTAAGTTGCTGCTAATCTTAGTAAATCACCTTTGTGTGATTAATTTTAATGCTTTGCTTCAAAAATGTTGGTTGTGAAAGGGACACTCCAAATGCAACATGTCCTGCAAAAGAGTGTCCATCCTAATACTGAAATATTTATTTATTTATGTATTCATTTATTTATTTATTTATAGATGCAAAAACTGCACGTGCTGACAGGTAGGAGGCTGCCATTAATTTGCCTGGCATTGCATTCTGGGTCGCAAACTGTCTTGGTCACAGTTTGTGGGACGAAGACAGTTGCAGCTATGTGATGTCACTACCCAGACTGCATTGCAATGTAAATAATAACGCAATCATGAATTTTTTAATTTTTATTTTATAAAAACTAAGACATATGATGTTTATTTAATTTTGGATTGAAAATGCTGATGTTAATATAAGCTATACATGTCTTCATAGTCAGGGTTCCTTTTAATAAACTGGTTGGGAAACCAACAACACGACTTTAACATTGTGATTCCCAGGCAAAACAATACATAACCAATAATAACCAACAACCAAATTGAGTAGACATGACATCCTGGAAATGAATTACAAGCAGACAATCTTGTCTCTTAGTTTGTACATTTAGTGGCTGCTGACTAGCTCATGTTTTCCTTACCAGCTGGCTAGGTCGCTGTTGAGGCACGCCTCGATGTCATTCAGTTGCTTGAGTCTCTCATCCTGCTATACGACAGACTCAACTTGTACTTTAGCTGGTGATTACAGTCCTTGTTATGTGCTCTGGAGGGTCACTCTAACTAGAACTTGCAGCAGGAAATGGTTCAGGTTCAGACTGTAAAGCAAAACAAGAAGTACCAGTAGCAGTTGGAGTTCATCTGCAAGGCAAGAGTCTCACTGGAAATGTTATTTGTCACAACACTGCTACTCCCACAAATAGACTCCAAATCTGTGGAAAACACCATAATGTTTATACAACATCTGACACAATTCCATTGAACTCTGTGAAAATCTTGCCTTGCAATAGCTAAAAAACCCGGGCATCAAGAAAAATTCAATTCAATTCAATTCAATTCAGTTTTATTTATATAGCGCCAAAAAGTCCTTAGAATGTATCCACTGGGGAACTGTGCAAAATTTCATGGCAGTCCATTAAAGTGAAGTTAAAAGAAAGTTCAACCACTCTGAACCATGACACTAGGATATCAAAAATACCAAACAACCAAAAATATATTAAGATTTAAAAAGAAAAGTCAGTTTGTGTTACAATTTAGTAGTTTTGCCAGTCGAAATCAAGAAGGTCTCTGATCAGTTATGCCACATGGGGATTCAGGCTGCTGCTCTTCCTCTGGACCCTCTTTCCAGACTTTTGGCTGATCTGTGACTTTGATGTGCTTTTGCTTCCATCAGGGTTGATTCTCAAAATGAACCTGCAAGCACAAGACAAAATACATAATAGCTGGCTCTCTGGCCAGGCAGCTGTTGTGGAGGACCTCCACCTTCACCAACTGCAGCAGCTGCTGCTGCTCTGAGCTGTGAGCTAGGGTTACTCTAACCAGAACCTGCAGCTGATGGAGAACTGGTTCATGAGCCACCACAAAAAGCTCATCAAGGCTGCAGAGCAGAACAAGGACTACCAGCTGCAGTCCAAGATGGAGGAGTTGAAGGATGCAGGATGAGAGACTTAAAGAATCAACTGATTAAAGTGATTATAGTTTTATTTTCAAAAGTTACTTGGCAAATACATTTTTTGCAGAAAGGGAACTTATAAATAGTACTAGTATAGATTTTATTTAAGAAAGCCTATGCACTACAAATGGAGGTGCACATACATACAGTCTAAATTTGTGGGAAAGATTTTTAGTAGATGCACCTATGGTATCAATTTAAAAGTCCCAGATGACTTCCTTCTCGAGTTATCGCATTCACAAACTTGGGTGTCCACACCCATCCAGCGGGGTCACGACAATGCCCCATCAGCCTTTTTGGCTGAGGGGTAACAACCTATAAGAACCAAAACTTATATTTAGATGAAAACCTTACCAAGTGCGATTAGCCTTGGGGTGGTGGGGTCAGAGAGGCTGCCAACTACATCTGCTGGTGTTGCAGTGACCTAAGAGCAGTCGACAAAAAACATGTGAAATGAATTACAAATAAAGAGACCACAGTTGAGTATTTATATACAAAAAACTCCCCAAGAGCTTTCCTATAAATTTTATGTTAGAGAAGTTTTGAGAATTATTTGTTCTTGTAAACTGTTGTTTAAGTGTCTCTGTTTCAGTGTCACAACCCTGCCAAGAAAGAAGAACAACGTGTGGTAGGAGACGAGAGAAGATAAGAAGAACAGACTGAACATAAAATATAATTGCTGTGCAGAAAATATTCTTAACCTTCATGTGACCTTGTATCTAAGCCATATGTCTGAAAGTATTATGAAACTATGTTAGGAAACCCACAGTATAAATAAGGGAGGCTGACGGGACTGCCCCAAGCTGACACTCACATTGTAAGAGTGCGTTGCTCCTTCTTGCAAGAATACAAAGGCCTTTTCAGTGCATCAGTCGGAGTCTCCAGTATCTTGGTTCTTATTAAAGTTTTGGATTTATCTGACATTTGATCAGCTCAAGATGCAAACTGCAGACTGTATCTGTATGATAATGAAAATTATATAAACACTCATAGATGACACATCTATAGAAAATATTAATTACAAAAAAAGCTACAAGAACAGCTATTGAAATTCGCATTAACACTTACAACAGCCAGAAGAAAGAGCAAGCCCTCCATCTCTCTGAAGTAGACCATCGTGGTGAGTACAAATGCAACACCAGTGTTGATGTCTCCACTCTCAACAGTGTTTATCTCTTTCAAGACTGTCCTCACATTCTTTTTCCACTGCTGAAGTTGGCTTTCAAAAAAGTTTGTCTTTTTCCCTTTAATGTCGAGTGAATCTTTGAGCCTGGCATCAACATCAACCCCAGTCACTGTGGTGAAGTGAGCACACAGAAACTTTTTCATGAACAGGAACAGCCACTTTTCTTTCAGTTAGTCAGTACTGGGTGGGGGGATGACACTGATGATGTAGCGCTGAGAAACATAAGTAATCTTCATCAAGTCTTCTACCCTTCCACGTTCTGCTGCTCTGGGGTCCCTCTTGGGAAAATAACGTGACCATTTCCTTTCTTTTTTCCTCCATTGATAGAGGGGTTTCATTTTCTGAAAAGGTCGAGCGGTTGCCAGAATTTGGATGGTATCAGTGAGAGTATTAAACACAAGCCACATTTTTTTCATAAGGCCTTAATATGAATACTTTTCAAATTATTATATGAATTTCTATAATTAGTTCTAACCTTTAGACATGCTTGGCATGTCCCATCATCAAATACGCTTCAAAGACCAGCTATGTTTCTGCATCTGGAGTGGTATTGATGAAACTGGGAAATTGATTCTCCCACCAGGGCTCTGTAGGGGATGAAACACAAACATAAAACACTTGCACACAAACAGAGTAAACTGTAATGATCTCCCCAGAACTTGACGCTGAAGTTCAGATTGTAGTTTACTCCAAGCTTTTGGTGCCAAAAACCTAAATACTTTCTTGCCCAATTCAGTTGTATTCTGGGGACTACAAATTGCAGAACATCCATAGATCTAAGATTGTGACTTCCATGTTTCCTTGTTAACAGACATGACAAATAAGACGGAACAATACCCAAAATAATTTTATAAATAAACATGTACCAGTGACCGAGGCGTCAAATACATAAAGATGTCCAATTAACTTTAGAATAAAGTACACAATGGTGAGTAAGGGGACCACAATTGGTGATGAATCTCAATGCCCTGTGATACATACTGTCCAACATGCAAAGACAATGAACAGAAGCATTCATATACAACAAATCTCCGTAATCAGTGACAGGCAAAAACGTTGTCTCCACCAATTTCTGTTTTTACACAAACCTATAATATAAACAGTAAAAGTATTTAAAAAGGTTTCATTTATGAAATAAAAAGGTACTGACCGTTTAGGACATCTTCAGCTGTCTTACCAGCTTCATAAATAATGCTTTCTGTTTAATGTGCTGGTTATGATTAACATGGAATTATGACATTGAGCAGCTGCCATAACTGTTAATGACAATGTTGCAATACAAGAAAAATTTGCATGTTCTGTGACACTGCTTTAGTGCTGTGTCCCAAACTAGTGCTTATATTTGAATATTTTGAATTTCCCAATCTAATTTCAAGTCTCCCATCAGTGTTTTGAGTCAGAGGTGTGACTGGTGTGGGGACAGGTGAGTCACTCTGCCTTAAGCTGGGAGGTGAGGAGCTCTTTTGTAGATATGAGAATTTAACACCACCAATGGTTTTCCGTATAACTTTTGTCTTGTTTGTCCTGCAGTGGACACTGTTCCTGAGTTTGCGCATGATACTAAAATAGGAGATAAAAGAAAAAAAGAGAAACAGAAAATAAAGACAAAAACAAGAAGGTAGTTTTTAATTAATGTCATTGGCAACACCTGTGTTTAAGTACAATGTCATGTCAAAATGGCTAACACCTTAAATTTTTGTTAAATTTGTAGCCAATTCACCCAACAAATTTAGAAATGTTAAGCCAAATATGAGTAAAATAACAATGCTAAATTTAGTCAGTTGACTTTGGTATTAAATATATAATCTAAAACTGTGAAGTGAAATGATTTGGTTAGACTACATGAAGAACCTCAGGCATGTTTAATGATGAATCAAGCCATGAGAGGCCAAGCTAAATAGAAAAACTGCTTTAAAAAGGGACGGCTGAATGCGGCTACTTTAAAATATGAATTCAATCAAAATATAAATGACTGCAGTTGTCACTGCAGTCACTTTCCATATACACATTATGTTGAAAGTTTAGGTTTTAAGTTTCATACCTGTAATGTTGTCCTCTAGCCAGTTGTTGTGAGGTAGCAGCTACATTGTAGAAAGAGGGGGAAAAAAACTTCTGGTTTTGGACGCAAGTCGAGCTGCAAAAGTGTTGTTTATCAGTTATCAGAATGGAGGACATGCACCTTCTAGCCTGCTAGCAGGTGCCGATTGCCCAGTCTGAACCTTAGTTATGGGAGTGATAAATACTAATAACGGCCATTTAATGTGCTGATAACATCCAAAGTGGGTGAATGGACAGGTTGACAGATGAGGCCAGGCAGGAGTCTCGTGCAGGAATGAGAGGGAGATAGGTGGAAAGGGGAAGCTGCAAGGATTAAAATTAGTGAAGGGAGAGGAGTATAAACACTTGGGGTCAACCAACCAAAGCAATGGACAGTGCACACCAGAGGTGAAGAAGAGAGTGCAGGCAGGGTGGAGTGCCAGGAGTGATTTGTGACAGAAGGATAGCAACAAGATTGAAAAGGAAGGGAAGGTTTACAAGATGGTAGTGAGAACTGCTATGATGTATGCTTTGAAGATGGTGGCACTAACAAAAAGACAGGAGGCCGAGTTGGAGGTGGCAGAGCTGAAGATGCTGAAGGTTTTCATTGGGAGTGACCAGGATGGACAAGATTAGAAATGTGTACAGCAGCAGGACAACTCAGGTTCACTGGTTGGAAACAAAGTTAGAGAGACACAGTTGAGATGGTTTGTGCATTTGCAGAGGAGGGATATTAGACATATTGGACAAAGGATATTAAATGGATCTGTTAGGCAGGAGGAAAAGAGGTAGACCACAGAGAAGATTCATGGATATAATGAAAGAGGACATGCGGAGGCTTGGTGTGACAGAGGAGGATGCTAGGAATAGGGTGAAATGGAGGCAGATGGGTTAGGGTTGCTGTGGCAACCCCTAAAGGGAGCAGCCGAAAGAAGAAGAAGAAGAAGAAGAAGAAGAAAAAGAGGGGAAGTTCCAAAACTTTGCCTTGTAATTACTGAAGTTAATGTTGTTAATACTACAGCTTCTATTTATTACGAAAACATTACTCGATCTATTGTTATTATTTTTGCTGTGGATTGTGAAGACCAGTATAGGCTATCCATTTACTTAAACACTGAGGTTCAAAGTACAATTGAATAAATACAATCTTGTTCAAAGGATTACTGTCATTTAGATTCTTCATAAGATTCCTCTTTATAAGACACTTACAATGTAAGCAGTGTTTGTCAATCCACCTCTGTAGAAACAAATCTACTTTAAGAATTTACCTAATGAGAATCTTCTGTTGTCAAAATGAGTCAAATGTGCTTTTTAGCACAAAAGCTTTACTTTTTCTTGCAATACTCCTGACTCTTAAGATAGGTGTGAACAATGAGTAAAAGCAGGCCTTCAGCTTAGTTTAACTTTGTGTCATTTAATGAAAATTCACAAGAATCTTGTTTATGATAAATGATATTGACATTGAGAATGCTACTAAATGTAAAAACAAGCATACGCTGTACACATTCTTTGAAAAAGGAAATTTGATCCTAGGAAAAGCTTTTTTAGCCTGTCTTATCTGGCAACTTTTGCAATCAGAATCACGATCTGAATGCACTGTTGTGCCAAACATATTTGCTTTTCCAAGACAATCTCTATAAATTCTCTATAGGTTCCTTGTGTTGGTGTTTTTCTTTTCTTTTCTTTCTTTCTTTATTCATTTCTATTATTATTCACATGAGTGCATGTGTAATATGGCAATGCCAGAACTGACAGGAAAAAACACAAATGCACAAATCAACAATCTTCTTGTGTTGTGTGTTGTGAGTATGAATGTCTGTGTACGTGTGTTTGACACGAAACATGCTTGATAATGAGGATGAGAAGCCGCAACAAAGTGGAGGCAGACAGAGCGAGACCCAGGAGACCTGGGCCGTCCACAGCCCCCCAGGAGTGCTGAAGACCAGAGGCCACACATCTTGATGATAACCGCATGCCCACCTCAGCAGAAGAAGGAGATGGAGCCCTCACGGCCAAAGGGCAAGAGCCTCAGAGACCCAGAGGCAACAGGCAGCTTACCTCTCCAGAGGCCTTTTTTAAGGTACTGATTGGCAGAGGACATGGCTATTACTATCTAAATTCTGTATTACAAATTATGATGTCAATATTGTTTAAAAAATATTACACACATATCCAACATGTCTATATTTCTTCAAATGTTTTGATGATGAAAACAAATCCAGTGTTTTTCCATTCACCTAATTTATAGTCACTCACTTGTGGCTTCAGGTGAAAGTTTGTGTAAAATTAATCATGAAATCTAAATTGAGCTGTCATGACCCCGTTAAATATTGTACTCAGTATATTGTAGGTAACAGACCTAGACAGTGCGCAGAACTGGACAATATGAGCTACCGGATTGGTCAGTACACACTACCCAAATGGATGGCATGAGCTATGAAATTGGACAGCACATGTGACTCCTCTTGTATGTGCAACAACCCTGCACAGCGTGCAGTATTGTCTGGTTCTCACAGACTGCCTTGATATGGGTGGTGTCTTGTTTTGTCAAACTTTTACATTTTTCAAAAGTGAAAGCGTGAAGCACAAATTTGTGAATATGTGACTTTGAGCAGTTGTATTCACTGATTTGAGAGGTTGTAATCACAGAAATGTGGTTGTAAGTAGTAAAAAAATAAATATGAGTAAAATTTGAATTACAAGTTTGCAGCTCTCAGTATATTTGTGTAAATATCAATCTACACATTTGTGAACATTTTTTGTGTGTGAAACATTTTTACAAGTGAAAACTTCAAAATACAAGTTTACATTTTTTCTACACATTCTCACATTTTATTCTTCAAGATCTCACATCACATCTAGAAGCTCTTGCATTCTGCAACATATTTACCTTCATACATTACTCACTCTCTCTTGTGCTTGTATTTTCAGTCTTTTCTTTTCTTTCATGCATTATTTTTAACCAAAGCATGAAATCATGTCCAGAAATTGAAAAAGGGTCTCATTTCACAGAATTTGCACATATGTGATATGCATCCATCCATCTTCTTCTGGTTATCCAATTTAGGGTTGCTGGGGTGCTGGAGCTTACCCTAGCTGGCATAGGGCAAGAGGCAGGGTACACCTTGAACAGGATGTCCCACCTGTCTCTATGCTAACACAGAGAGACAAACAAACATTCACACTCATTTTCAATTTGGAATCACCAATTAACATAACCCCACGCATGTCTTTGGACTGTGGGAGGAAGCCAGACTACCTGGAGAGAACCCACGCAGACACAGGGAGAGCATACAAGCTCTACACAGATAGACCCCAAGCTGGATTCAAACCCAGGACTTTCTTGCTGTGAGGTGACAGTGCTAACCACCACACCACTGTGCTGCCCTGGTAAGTAATCAGTATGACAAAAGCCCCAAATCATTTAGGGAATTAACATTTTTCCTTAGTGACCAGAGGTTGCTGACTGGCCTCTAGACCAATATGACTGAGGCCTTATGGGATCATCCCACTTCTGTCCATTTTTAACATTTGTTTGCATTTTAGGATACTTTGAACAAGTATGCCAGGTTAACAGGGTGTGTGAAGCTAGAACTTCAATACAAGGTTAGATGGATTTTGAAAGACTTTAATTGTGATTCTGATAAAACTGTTAAACAGATTCAGGACATAATTAGGAACAGAAAATAAATCGTAGCTGCATGCATTGATAAAAATTTCCCCAAGATCAAAATTAAGACATGTTAAAGACATTAAGACATGCTAAATAAAAATAAACCCAATGCATTAATTGCATAAAAAATAAATCAAAAGTGCATTTAGTTCATACTTACATAGCTAGTATACAGTGACTATGATATGAATGCACTAATCTGTATATCAGCGATCTGGCTAGTGAAGAAATAAAACATGGGAAAAATTAACACGAGCATGAAACAGTTCAGCATTAAGTGTTCAGCTCTAGCTAAAGTGCATCAACAACCTTACTTTTGTTGAGTTTTTGCAACACAGAGCTACTCCACAGTATATTAAATTAACATGAATTATTAATTTAACAGTTCTTCATGAGGATTTGTTTAGGATTGTGTACTATAATAAATATTTAACACAGAATGAAATGGCAAGATGGTGAGATCTGGGAGGAGGCAAAAGAGTAGAAGTGGATTTCTTTTTACAGCTAAATGGCAGCAGACACTTCATAAAAACTGGGTAACACCTGAAACTCATTTACCAAAGTGAGTTTGGTATTTAGAATTAGACTATGGTGACTAATACATATTTACATATTAAAAGTTGAAGTAAAATCCCTCAGTATTCTTTACTGCAACCTGTATAAATGCACACATGTAATGCAACATTCTCCTTACCTTTACATCAGATATATAATCTGTCCTCTCTAAGTGCTCCTTGTAAAAGGTACACACAACCATTTTCTTGTAAAACAATTATGAGCAAAATGCAGATTGATAAATCTGAAACTACTATATGTACTCTGTGCTGTGTCAACTTCACTGAAAATGTATACTGTGATATTTAAGTTCTTTGATGTATGTTTGTTCACCTTCATCAACAAAAAAGAATAGTGTTATCAAAATGACATATACAGCAGGATAAATTCCAATTCATGAAGATATAAAAAAAAAATTACTATATATACTACAACAATACAATGAATACTATCCACCTGACAGTTACTATGAGATACAAAAATATTTTGGTGATGACAGAATTATTGTATTATTCACTTTCCTTAGAAGTCATACCCTACTCTTCTTGGATTCAATATTATATTTAAGATATAGGTGTAATATTCATACATGAACTTGTTATTGCTGCTGCAGAAAAACAACAAAAACAAAATTGCTTTGTTGGTTGTCTGAATGACCAGAGTTATCTGCACAGCTTATGTGTTGCTAGCAGAATGCAAATCACTAGATCTACTTGATGTCACGTTGTAGCCATCTGAAAAAAAAAAAAAAAACAGCAACAGAGCAAGAGTTAGTCTGTGGCAAAATAATACAACAGCAGATACAGTACCACAACAGGAGGCTGAAGTTTTGCACATTAGAGCACTGAGCTGCATCAAACAAATAAAAAAATATATAAATAAAAATAAAAACATTAATGACATTAATGTGCTGATGTTTGTCAGTTAATGATTACCACAGAAACCATCTTTGTTAACGTGCTAGTCTGGGCTCATAATGACTCAAAATTGCATGGTAATCCATCCAATAATTAATTTGACTCATGATATGGTCAAGCAGTCAAGCACCTAATAACACAATACTTGACACAACATTTTTGAAAGAAGCCATTTCTTAATTTTTTTAACTGTTGGCATACCTCTTCCTCATCTCCAGTTCCTCAAAAATCCAAATCCACTTGATGAGTTTCCAGCACTGGTGCTCTAAGACAGGAAAAAAAAATCACCCAAACAATATTTGAAAAGGAACAAACAAGCTGTTATCCATAAAAAAGGAAAGAAAAAAGAAACATGAAACATATAACTGAGAAAACTGTTCTTACCCTTGTCCTACTTCTGCTACTGGAGGATTGTGACCATCCTGCTATTTCTGACCGCACCTGAAAAATTCATTCTTAAAAGTTAGAACACTGCAATAAAAGTTAGACAAGTTTGTTTTCAAATTAACTTTTTTTCTTACTGTCCAGCCAAATACTAAAAGCAAACCATCTTCTTTTCTAGACCTATGGAAATGGAGTCTCAAAAACTACCTCATATTGAACACCTCTAAGACAAAGGAAATGATAGTAGATTTCCAAAGATTCAGACCCCCTGTCCAGCCTGTGAAAGTTTGTGGGGTGGACATAGAGGTGGTAAAAAAATATAAATATCTAGGTTTACACCTAGATAACAAACTAGACTGGTCGCTGAATACAGACGAACTATACAAAAAGGGGGCGAGCCGCCTCTTTTTGTTAAGGAAACTAAGATCTCTTGACATCTGCAGTAAAATGCTGCAGATGTTCTATCAGTCTGTGGTGGCAAGTGTGCTGTTCTATGCTGCAGTCTGCTGGGGAGGCAGCATCAGAAACAAGGATGCAAGGAGACTGGACAAACTAGTGAGGAAAGCTGGCTCTGTGATTGGAGCCAGACTGGACACGCTGGGGGAGGTGGTGGAAAGATGCACACTAAAGATGTTAGAAGCCATCCTGAACAACTCTGATCACCCACTTTATAACATCTTTATGGAACAAAAAACCATCAGTACTGGAAGACTCCTCTCTCTCCGTTGTAAAACGGAGAGATACAGAAAATCATTCGCACCCACAGCCATCAGGCTTTACAA
>VUQS01046901.1:8209-27037 GCA_015108495.1 Heterochromis multidens
AAGATAAGAAAAAAAAAAAAAAAAAAAAAAAAAAAAAGCAAAGAAAGTAACTGTAGGTGATGAAAACAGATTCTAAATTATCAATCAAACTACTCTGTATTAATATTAGCAAATGCATAATGTTTTTAGAAAACAAGAGACCTGAATACTATCCTAGCAGTATCAGACATTTTCTCTACATATTTGGTCAAAATTTAGCTCACTGATATTACATGACTGACTTCCTCAAATCTGTTTTACTCCATAGAAATATATGATACCATAGACATGTGTAATTTCTGCACAAATAGGTTAAAAATTAAAGCATAAAAATCACTTAATGGCATAAATGTAGCTAATGAAGAGTCTCTATAGCGAGTGTACCAATTTATGATACTGGAGCTAAATCTAAAGCTGAATTTCACTTGCTTTCCTAGCTTTTATTTGTAATTAAAAACTATTTGTTTTTAGGAAATCACATGTTAGTTATACCATTATATGTATAACTAAGGTCAGTAGCTTTCATTCCTGCTTACATGAGAGATTTGCATTCGTAACAGCCACTGGAGCATGGGGGTGATGGTGGCTAAAAGGGGCATCCTTACTGATATGTAGATATTCCATTTGATCATTAATTTTCTTTTACAACATATCAGATCAATTTCATGTTATTTGTTTTTAAAAATAAAAACAAATTTCCTTTTCTTTCAAAACAGATGCATTATTTATATATCTTTAATATTAATTCGGGTTTATAGTAGTGATTTTTGGGAGCGAATAATCTGGCAGAAAAGCCATTAAAATGATAAAGTCTTCACTTTCCAATACTTGTCCAAGTAATGTTCTTTGCTTGTTTAGGTATCATTAACATGCATGTTTCATACATAGTCATAATCTCATTTTAGGTGGAGCCTGTGTTTGCCAGGAAACTCGTGTACTATTACCAGCAGAACAATGGTCACTACTTACGGAGCTATGAACACATCCAGGAACAGAACACCTCTCCAACAATTGACTATCCCTCTTCCCAGAGACCTCTGCAGCATATTCAGGAGTGACATGCAAACAAAAACACACACACAGAGACATACACACACGTGTACACACATATACATGAATGTGAATGTAATGCTTCAACTTTTTATCATAGCTTGTGACTGCAGTCCTGTGTACAGTAAGTGGCAGAAACTGTCATGCTAGCGAGGGGTAGAGATGGGGAAGACCCTGTCATTTTCACTTGCACACCTATGCATCGTAGTCTTTGTGTCTGACTGTGGAGTAAGTTTTTTTTTTTCTCAACAAATATTATTGTGACAGTGTGAAGGATGCGGTTTGTGGGTGGGGGGATGAGGAGAGCGGAGGGCAACTGAGACAGGAAGTACTAGCACAGGTGCACAGGAAGAATGGCCCCTAAGACAAACACTGATATGTTAAAGCAATAAAACAGCATGAATGAATAGTTATTATTTACAGGTAACAGCTGAAAATATGATTCTTGCTCTTCTGTGGTTAAGTGGGACTGAAGACAATAACCAACTCTCCCTCTTGGCACAACTTATTTCTATATGTGCCTACAATACTTGATATGCTAAATAACAACATTTATTAGATAGGGAAGGGACTCGTGAATAATTTAGTCCAATGTATTCCTAAATTCGTGGTTTAATTGATAGAGCTTGAAGAAACTGAGAGAAACTGATAATACAGATGCACATAAAGCCTAGAAAACTAGTTCACAATCTGAGGCACGCGACTCCTGTGCAAGATGTTGCAAGATAATCTAAGGGGTCAAAAGCTGATCGTAGATATAGAGTTTCCACAGAATTAAAAATTTTTTTTAAAATATGGCCTTTTTGTAACCATGAACTCTTTCTTGTATAGTCTGACTTCTTTGACAGTCTAGTAAGTTATTATTTGAACCATTTCTTTTGATTGAAACATAGAGTTTAGGGTTGGCATGCAGACAGCAGTTTGTATTATGGGCGTACAACACGCAACACATATTGAGGTTCAAGGCCTTTGTCACTGGCTGTGATGATCAGCATTGAACTAACTGAACTGAAGGAAGCTGACTGGAAAATCACACTCATCCCGTAAGTTGCAGGGAAACTATACCTGTTCCTCTTGATCTGAAACTAGTGGCCTTACAAGTAGGAAGGAAAACTACCTTTGTGGTCCAAGTGCCAGTTTAGACAGGGAGGAGTTCTCTGGTTCCCATGCCTGAGGTAGATGCTGACACACAGGGTGGCCAACGGGTGCGATCCATGACATAAGATGCTACTTTATAAATTGTTGAGCAGTATAAGACAAATAATGCCAAAATGAGAACAGTGGAATTCCTCATGCTGCTGAAGCCCTAGAGGTTAATTCTGAAGTAGAAGGGATAAAGGTTTTGTTATGTTTTTCTTCTGTGATCCAGAGTTTCAATCTCTGCATTTACTTCCTTCACACTTAAACCACATCACTTTCACAATGGCTTCAAACGTTTGACCAAATCTTTTTTTTTTCAAGAATCATAAATAATTTTCCCTGCTGTGTGAAATTTTGTTTCACATTACTTCACAGTCAAAAATTTGACATATTCAGAATCGATCAGCTTAATGCACAACGTGCCGTTGTGTTGTGTGTGTAAAGAAGCACGTGTGTCCATGTGTGTAGGTGGGTACTTGTGTGTCACACAGTTGCAGTATTACTGTTATCTGGAAGTGACATTTATGGACTCAGGACAAAACATGTGACTCCCCCACCTACAACATCAGTGACTCAAACACAGACACACACCCTTTTCGTGTCACAGGTTACAGTTACAGTAAAACAGTCAGAGCAAACTACAGATAAAACCACACCACTTTTTAATTATTATTGTACAAATTTTTTTTTAGAAAAAATGATAAGAATCAGATATTAATATGGGGATTGTTTTAATATAAAACTGCCATGAGAACGCATTTATTTTGAAATAAACGTATCATTTTTAACAACTCATGTGTACTGTGCTTGTTTCATGTATGAGCTCTCCACATTTGCAAAGGGAGGATGAATAAAAGTCATATTTGGTTAGAAAAACAAAAAAAAAGAAAAGAAAAACACATTCACACATTTGCCATGGTGTTTCCCCCTTTGCAGGAAGCCACATAATTTGTAGTTAGGCCTCAGTTTTTCCGCCTTTATGAGCCGTTACTACAAGTGACATTGTCTGAACTCTCAGCTTGAAGCTCTGGAGCTGACAGTTTAGTCAACTAATGCCCCGTACATTGTTAAAAAGGCTTTACAGAGAAAATGAAACAGGCAGCAGCATATCAGCCGCAACACTTTCTCGAAAAGAAAGTGATTCTGTTTGTTCCGTCTTGACTCAGTGACTTGATAATTCTGACTGTGCTAATAATACAATATGAACACAGTATACACAAAATAATACTTGATATTTTTTTATCTAAAAAATGACAACAATCACTGAAACACTGTTATGAAATTATCTGTGATACATGTGTACATTTGAAATCTGTTGATTCTGTTATTCAGATTCAGAATGACAGGATTCAGGCTGTGTCTCAACAGTTGAGATTTATTTATCCATTTATGGGTCAAAATACAACAAGACTTTTAGGCAGAAAAATAAATAGGTCCTCTCCCATTAAAGTTAACAATGCTTTGCTGACATCTGCTGGATGGTGTAGGTTCAGTTTAACAAAAAGCTCTTGATTTGTTCTGAAGAACTACCATCAGAGAAGTCAAAAGATAAAATCAGCAAGTAAGGTATAAAAATAAAATTGTGTCTCATTTTAAGGACATTATTATGTGACTTTTAAACACCTGTCAAATTGCAGGCATGATGCTGCTCAGACAGAGTCACTGACCCCACTATTTTTAAAGCTAGACTTACCCAGTAATTAATGACAGTCCTGTTTAACCCCTGTTGGCTCCAGTTGATCCTGCTTACTGCTGTGGTCAGAAAGGTATACTGTTTGTGTCAAATTTAACCAGTTTTTACATTTGATAGCAGTAAAAATTCCCTAAATGTCTTTTTTTAGTCTAAAATTTGGGGACTTTTCCTGAAGTGACCCAAAATGTACAGTATTTAAATATTTAAAAATGTTATACTTTTGTACGTGTGCTACAGTGTTTTTGTACACTTAAGCTGTTCTGGGTTAAATTTGACCATTATCTATTAAGATGGATTTTAGATTCATCAGTGAGGGTCAAATCAAGGAAAATGGTGGTTTTAGGGAATCTTGAAAATGTAAACCTGTACATGTCTGCATGTTTTTTTTTTTTTTTGTTTTTTTTTATGGGACAGTGGTGACAGACCTTGACAACGCCATGAGAACTGTCTGTGTTCCCATCACATTAGCCCAGGTTCCTGCAGAGACAGGTACCTGCTGGTCTTTGAAAGATCATGGAGGAAAACTGAAACAATGAAATAGTAAAACAGCACAAGAGTCATCATATATGGGGCACATAAGGAAAAGAGATCAGGCAGAGATCAGAGGATGCCTTGAGAAATGGTGTGCTGACATAGACATGAGATTAGAATCAGGGTGACTCATTGGTTAGTGCTGTTACCTCACAGCAAGAAGGTTCCTGCTTCAAGTCGCAGCTGGAGCCTGTCTGTGTGCACTATGCATGTCTGTCTGGCCTGCCTGGGTTTCTGGGTTTTAATGTTTCTGGTTTAATTCCACAGTTAGGTTAATTAGTGATTCTACACTGGGTATGGATATGAGGTAGATAAAATTAAATTTATAGAATAAAGTGCTATGTGAATGTATACTTAGTCTGAGTTGGCAGAAAGACAAGAAAAGTGCTATATGAATGTAATCCCATTACATTTGCACCTGCAAGCACAAGTGCCCACATCCATGTAACTAAGTAACCTAAAAATAAACAAATTAGAATCCATTTATTCTCAGCTAATTAAAACAGAAATCAGAAGAGGGTTGGGAGGGTCATAAAATTATAAATGCACCTGAGCTGCCATTTCAGCGACTGTGGGAAACACATGTTCAAGTCCCACACACACAAGCTTTCCTTCCACTGCTTTAAATGCACAGACTAGTTTGCAATAAGCAGGTTTTGTTTTCTAAGTGTTAATTAATGTTGAATTAATATCAATAATTATAAATGGTAAATATGAGGATTTTTTTATGATATAGTGGTGTTTAACATTTGTAATGGATATATATGGTTATATAATAAATCACAACAGTTTCAGAATGTTCTTGCAATTTTCACTTTCAATAAAATATATTTAAATCATCATGGCTGTTATATTTTCATATCAGGTAAAACAGGGCATGAAAAACGAGAAAAAATACACTCTCCCTGGTCTCTGAAACATTAATTAAAATTAATCATCCATTTATTAATGACAGACAGACCATTCATTATTTCTAAATAGATCTATATGCATATTAGTTACTATTACCGTGTCATTTATTTATTTTTGTATTATGATTATTATAACATATTATAGTTAAAATAATTTTCTGCATCTGAGCTACAGGGTGCATGGGAATTGGCATCCAATAAAATCTATATCAGCACAATTAATCAGTTTGAATTGTTTTCGGATTCCTGTGTTTATGTGAGTCTCTTCAGACAACGCACTTGACCCAATACATTATGATGGCAGGAAAGCAATAACAGTTGTCGGATAAGGAGCAGCAAAGTAATGGAAAACAATCATCTGATGACTTCAGACAGATAAGTGTGGATAAGCAGAACAATGTGGTGAATCTGGCAGTGATGCAAAGACTATGCTGTCTATTTAGTTTGGCTGGCAACTTACAAAGGCTTTGGAGATAAAGGATGTCATACTAAAATGTCATTAGACAAAGTAGGAAATGCTGCAGTTTTACCATAATCTCCAGAGACACAGAATAAACAGAAAGGATGAAGGTTTTCAAGCTTAAACAAAGCAGAGACAAAATGATTGGGCATTGAAGAAGGTGTAGCAAAATATATGACCAGCAGGGAGTGATATATCATTGGTTGTCTAATTGCTGTCTGTATAGAGCTGTAGAACCTAGGGTTCTGTTATAATGCCCATACATTTGTATGAGAAATGTATTAATTTTCTGTACACATTTTTAAAACTGTAGATTACCTCAATACATTTAGATTCATTAATAAATCTTGCTTTCTGGAACCGATGCCAACTTTTAAAGTAAAATACTGATGTTCAGGCGCTTTTATGTTCTTGCTTTCTGAGCAGAGACTCTCTGTTTTATGTGTCAAGTGACAAACAGATCCAATGCTGACAGAGAGACAGAGTTGGTCAGAGTGACAGCTCCTGCAGGCCTTATTGCGTGAGATTGAGCCAGGCTGTTCTCAGACTCTGTGTGGTCTGGGTGTGTGGTCTCCAGCTGACAGGCAGGGAGGAGGACGGGAGAGCCCTGTGAGTTTCTATCTGTGTGCATTTGTGTGTGTGCTCATATGTTTACTCTATCTAGAGTCAGGACCAGGCTCTCTGTAGCCATGGCTTGACTAGAAAGCTGGGCCTTCCACGACTTCGCAGACCTGGTCTGAAAGATAAACACACACTGCCACCACTTTGACATGGCTCATCTAGGATTTTTTTGTGTATGTATACTTATGAGGCCTGAAAAAGCTTTAAGTTAGCAGGTCTTAGGCTAGTTCTTTAACTGTAGTCTGTAGTCTACATGCAGTGTTAGAAAGACTAATACAAGTAATAATGGGTTAGAGTTTGATATAGTTTCCTAATCCTAACACAGAGCTCAGCCATGGACATTTTTCTCAGAACAATGCACACACTGATAGGTGATGTCCACAAGCTTTCTTTCATTTATGCTCAGCTTGTAGAAGTAAGACCTCAGTTTCCTGACATGAGACTTGATTTTGCATGGAGTATTTGCAAGACCTTTTTTCTCTATTTGTTCCTTGCTTTTGTATCTTTAGACAAGTGTAGGATGCCTCTTTGTTTTTAATAAAAACAAATCATAATTGGCATTCCCTTTTTCTCATGATAGAGTGTTATTTGTATATGTAGAAGACTTTACTGAAATGATAATGGCAACATAAATAAGTCAAATTTTAATGATCATGAGGTGCAGTTTCATAGACCTCATACAACCTCTACACACACGCACACACACACAGGCACATATCATAGTCAACCACTGGGCTACTCCACAACTCTATGTGCCTCTCCTACAGTGATCTCGGGGGAAAGCTTTGTAATGCAGCACCACTGAGAACGCGCCATGAAAATATAAATACAACCTCGCCGCATTTCACCCATGTAAATAAACAAGGCCACCCAAATTTCCAATTAGTGCTTGTGTTGAAGGCAGGAAATGGGGTAGACAAGAAGAGACCACACCTCCTTTTCTATCCTCCACTCTTGAGAGGAATCCAGATCCAGGTCCAGGTCCAGGTCAGAGACATGGGGCAGCAGCAGAACGGACGCCTCAGAAAACATAAAATTGAGCCCTCCACTTAAGCCTGTTTTTGCACATCCTCCTCACATGCTATTGTACCCCCTTTCCTGTTATCTCTTAAGGATGGGACTCACCACACAAGCTTCCACAAAATTCAGATACGGGCATGGGATTTGACACTTTATACTTATATATACGTTATACTTGTGAAATTGCCTTAATCTTGGTAGTACAGAAGATTATTTGGTTCACATGTCTTCACCTTGCAAACATTGCATGTACTTCATTTTGAACAGCCAAGCTTTACACCCGCTTGCATTATCAATCCCATCATGGTTATGAGGTGATTCCTATCTGGCTGAAATGAGGCATTCTCACTGTTTTCCACATCTTCTTGGAACAACTAGGCACAGTTATTACGCAGCTGAGCCCCAAGACCACCCAGGAGATGTGGTCCAGCTGTGAAAGGCAGATGCAGGGTCCTTATTTTGATAAGAAAGTCAGGCCTTTTTTTTTAGTGCTTTGATAGTGTAAAGAGGTTTGCTTGATAACTGCCCATCAAACTATGATATTAACTGGCATGGCAATCAGTTTGTCAGGCTAATGTGCCTGCTGGTCACCACTACAGCTTGGGTCAGTCAGCAAGCATCATGGGGCCTATTAGTTAACATAAGCACATCTCAGTGTAATTACCCCAGAGAGTCAAAGAGCTGTGTCATGAAAGTCACTTTCACTCCAGATATGGTTGTAAAGCATATCACATTGTTTCTTAATGACTATAATTCAGCCGGAAAGGGCAGAGCTCAATTAGGTAGTCTGAGAACATTTTGCTGAGGTTGTAATTTATTTTGTATCCATGCAGAAGAGTTTAACATACTGGATTGTGCTTGCTTGGATGGCACCAACAGAGACACCCTAAAACTCAGTCTTTGGAGCAAATTCTTCACCGTCCATCATCCATTGTTCAGTGTTTATGTTTGATTGGTCTGTGACTGCAGTGTCTCTTCCCTCACAGGCTCCCAAACAGCCACACAGGAAACAGACAGTATAAACACGGTGCTCAGCAGATCCTCTCTTGCCTTGACTCTGAGCTGCAGAACCACAATGTAAACACACAGAGACACTGGCTAGTCATTTTGAAAACGTCTGTAAAACTATAAGCCATCACTCAAGCAGAAGTTTTACCAATGTCTCGTGAGAGTAACAGATTTCAGAATATTATCTGGAGACACTGTTTCTTCTTTTTGTGTCAGTGAAATGCAGCAGGCACTTCTCCGACCCACAATGGTGACAGATTTCTCTTGTATCTTCTAATGAGCCAGAACAAGAGACTAAAGGTGCTGAAGTATTTTTGATCTGTGTGGCTATACTTTTATGTGTTGAGCCAAATGCTAAATAGTAAATGCACTGGTACTTATATAGTGCCTTTCTATTCAATTTGAGAATATTCAATGAGAATACATTCTAATTTTCAGCTGTTTGGAGGGTCATGTTTCCAAGTGTACCATATTCAGCATCTAATGTGTCCAAGTATATTACCGTTTAATAATTAGTGGTAAAAACACAATACAGTTAAGGTTAATTGGAATGTCATTTTTGTGGGTAACTGGCTATAAACCAAAGCTGGTAAAATTAATGCTAAAGGTAGGGGGCTCATTCATCTTTTTCACTCATTTTTTTTTTTCATTTTCTGGGAACCATAAGCAAAAATCTTTTGAGATGTTTATTTACCAACCAAAAAAAAATTAAAAAAAATTCAGGCCTGGTGGTGGTGATAAAAGGAAAATTAAGGGGATAACTACTGCCAATTTAATTCATTCTCAGGTGATTGCAAGTGTGTGTACTTCACAATTTCATGGTTATCCATCCTATAATTATTAAGATATTTTAGGTGAGTCTTACTGTAAATAGATATTAGAAATAGAGATAATTAAGAACTAAACTGTATACATACTTATAAATCCCACAAAGTAAACTACAGTTCAAAGATTTATGGGTCATGAACACAGCCTAAAATATACAGTCCATCAGGCTTTTCGCTCTCTATGTCACATTTAAAAATTCAGGTTTCAGACTACCTGACTGGAAACAGAATATAGGAAAAACATTAAGGCAGCATTGTGTCTTATAATAATGCTGCTTTATTGAAGAAGAACATAACTGCACTGCACAAATGTAATCTTCAGGGTGTAAAAATGAAAAGGACACACTGCAATCGTTGCACTGTTATTGACCTCCCATTAAATGAGGCTTACAGCTTTTTGTCCTCTTTTAACATTAAGACCTCTGCAAGCCCTTTGGGGAATGTATTGTTAGCGGTAGTGTGGTGGTTTTAACAACCCCGGTCAGAACAACATGCTGCAGATTGATAAAGCAGGGAAACACCCTAGTGCTGGATTAAACGGCCTGCTGAACATCAGTAACAACAACATCACGATGTATTTAGCTAGACAATATTCATTTGCTGTGTGATGATAAAGATTACTGTTAAGCTGGTTTGTCGGTGTAATATGAACAGAGCGCTAGGCTACACAATAGTTTACAATAGTATACAGTAGTTTTTGAACTGCTACTACATGCATCAAACGAAATTTTAGGGATATAAAAAAATATGCAATGTGTTTTGACCATATATGCAAAAATTTAGTTTATTATAAATTTATGTAGTGTAAAATGCAATGATGACTGCCAAGAATTTTCTCTAATTATAAAAAGCAAATTCTAACTTTAGAATTTAGTATTGTTTTAAAAATAGAAATGAATCCCAATTTGAGGATTTAATACTATATTACTAATACTAATACTTGTCTATGTAGGTTCTTAGTCATCCAGGTCATGGTAGTTGTGAGCATGAGCATTGATTAGACTCTGCAAAATGTTTCCATGTGATTCAATATAACGCACTCTAAATTACTGACATTGGTTCAGTTACATTTTAAAAGAGCAAAATTAACTAATAGTTATTATGCAGACAACTTAGTTAGAGCCCGGATAAGCAGAAATACTTTACCGACAAGTCTGCCATGAAACACACTCCCATTATTATTCTCACACTTTTTCTTCAATACTTTCCAATATATTTATAATTTGTAAGATTTGGGATAGAAGCATATCTATGTCTTTTTGGCTAAAACATGATCAATTTATTCTTTTAATGCAGTACAGTATAACAGCATTAACTATAACAAGTGAACAATGCAACTTGTTTTACTTCTGGATTGTTCATAACTTGAAGTAGGCTGTTTATACTGTATAGTTCTAATAACTGCTATTTGGTTACTCTTTTCCAAATTTCACAATTTTGCAAGATGAGCCATAAGTAATAATAATCCTTAAACAGTCAGGTTTAAGATTACACATACTTCTTGGCTAATTCATAAGTTTCAAAAAGGACAAATAATGAGCTTTTTATATAATGTGCAAGATGGCAACATTGTAATACTATCTGACTTATTTGTTTCAGGATCACCTATCAGTTGAGTTGTTATGTTATATTAACTAAAACACTAATTTTGCTGTTTTTTGCTCTTTGTGAGATAAGGCAGTGTAGGAGTAGCTGCAACAAGTGCAGGTTTTGATCTTAAACTGGACAAATCAACTCTATGCAGGTAGCCAGGCTTTCATTGTGCCCAGCAGGGGGCATGTTTTAACACTCTTTTTGGAACCATTTTAACACAGGATTTGACATACCGTGTACTTTTGTTTTAATTCACAAAAAAGAGGCATATATTTTCCTTGTATTATTCTCTGAATGATATTCAAAGAATTACTTGAAAAGGATGAACATACTGTTGGTTTCATTTCTGAGTACAGCAGGCAATGGAATATCAGACGTTAATTAGATGTATACAATAAATGACGTTCACTACACCACAAAATATGGGATGTTTGTCCTGCCCATACAAACAAATGGAGCCGAAAGAGCATATGAATTTTCCATAGTGGTGGGAGTTCAAGTGTATGTGTGGGTGTGAGAGAGTTAGTATGCCACTTCAGTTTGGACACAACACTGGACCTTTGATCTTCCCCCTGTGTGCCTGCCTGCCTTGCTGTGGCACAAACAACGCTTATCTGTACACTACTAAAGCATCAATCTCCCCCTTGTCACACAATGAGTAGACTGACCTCCAGAGTTTACCATGCAAGATCATGTGCACTGTTTCTCTTTTTCCAAATGCTTTCTGAATATTGTCATCATTTAAAAATCCCCCTCTGTTAGCTCAACAGAACCCTTTATAAACAAGAAACTGTGTCTTTAGAGCACAGAGGTTTAATAAAACATGTCACGTTAAAGTGTTCATTTTATTAAGTAAAAAAAAAAAAATCTCCATAGTAACAATGCATTTTTGGGTTTAGTCAGCAATGCTAATAAGACAAAAAAAATAAAATAAAATAAAGAACTTGCAGTGGATCCTGTCTTTGTAAGATTTAAAAATGTAACATAGTAATCTATTCAGCAGCTTCATTAACAGAGTATAATCTGTAGACTGAATAACAGTTTCTCGAAAGAGATACTGCCACTGAATGTTTAAATGTTCAGTTGTACAAAAAAGAAAAGTAACTTCAGTGGTACTGAGGATGGAGACAGAAATATGTCAAAATAGATATACGTTTTTTTTTGTTTTTTGTTGGGGGGGGGGTTGTATTTTTGGTTTCACTCTGATTCACAAAAAATGAAACAAACTACAGATGAATATCTGTGTGATAACAGGCTATGTGTGACTTACTGACCACAATGAAACAACTGCAGTGCAAACAGCCTTTTATTCTAAACTAAATACAGTGAATAATCTAATAATAGGAGCTTCTACTGTATGCTGTCACCTAATGTTAAGGCATTATATAACACTGTTTAAAAAAGATATTTAACTACATGCACACTAAATCCTCCATGACGCATTTCCAAGCTCCACCTTCATACTGCACTAACTAGTCACTAAATTGCCATTGCCCAAGTCAATTATATTATAAACGTTTAAATAACTCACACCCCCTTTCTAAAGAAAACTGGAACAATGGTAAACAAAATTTGAAATCATGTGACTTATAACTCCATTTAATGTTCTTTTTCTTGTTTGATTTGTTGTTTGATTGTTGACTGTTGATCTTACATTTCTGCTATATCTTTATATCTTTGTGATATTCTGGAAATATTTCAGGCATTCTTTATCTTATTTTTTAATATCTAGTCTAAAAAAGCCAAAATTAAGCTAAGAGATTCCAACTTTTTTTGTTGTTGTTGTGTGATTTCTGTTGTTATTTCTGTTGAGACATTCTTCCTTAAGCTTTAAGCTTAAGGGACCAAGAAAAAAAGTTAAACAGCATTAAAAAGTGCTTGTTAGTCATATATTTAACTGACTCTTTTATAGTTTTGAACCATGTTTACAGCCTACGTGTACCTGTTCTTTATCTTCAGTTACTGCTTATTCAGTAATTTTGAAACCTACAGAATGATTAATAGTTAATTATTAATCATTATCATGTAGCTAATACTGTAAGGAGAAAAGAGCAGCCTTGGGTTTAACCATGAAACATCTTTTAATTGAGTTTTCAAACGCTGTGGGTGGATCATTAATGAACTAAATGTTTTGACATGATTATAATGGCAATAATTTTCTGTTCCTCCCATTAAGATGCCAATCTAAGGCAGGCATTATTAACCTGACAGCACTGCTTTGCTTCTTGTCAGTGTTTTATTGATAAATGAAATGAAAGACCAAAAACAGAAATTAAGTTTACAGCTTACTTTACCATTGTTGTGGTTTTATTTAATATCCTATTCGTAGAATTTTGCTCAGCTGGTAGATTCTTCATGCGAGAATGGGACTCTTTATTTATATCTCCAACTCTAGAGGGCTCTGTAGTCAGAAGTGGTGCCCACTGCTGTGTCTCTATAGCGTGACTGAGCACAACACAGCTGTCAAGATGTGTGGAAAGGCCTCTCTGCTGTCCTCAGCTGCAAAAACAATTAGCAAGAGGCTGCACACACACATGGACATCCACACAAACAATTGCAGACACACAGAGTTGTTGCTATATTATATCTTGTGACTTCTGTCTGTCAGTGAAGTCCTGATCATGTAACAGGCAACTGTAAAAAGTTGTCTTTGACACAAAACATTAGTGGTATTAAAAGCATAGTTTAAATGATTAGTCTTATATATTCAGAGCTTATTTTAACAGTTGCCCACAACATAGAACTTAAGCAATTATTCCTATCTGCTCTATATATGTATTGGCAGCAGCTAATTGAAAAGGGCATGAAACATGATACTAGCTGTAGCTTATTGCATTTGCTTAATAAAACAAAAAGCACTCTGAGAGCGCAAACCTCCACCAAGGCAGCTCACTCTCTGGGCAGTATTTGCTTTTAAAGGAATAGTGTTGTCTTTTGTATGTATTCATTTTGTTTTCTTTGTTCTTTTTAAACGTACTTTAAGAAATTTGTAGTGCAGTAAAAACAAGTGCAAAGTGCAGGCTTTTGTTATTTGCCCTGCTGAAACCCATTTTAGGGAATTGATGAAACATTTTATATAATAACTAAAGTCGAACCAGGACACAAGTCTTGTTAAAATTCCACCACATGGCAACAAAGGAAATATTGTTTCCACACTGCTGTACTAAAGAGTGCAATAACTCTCTAATTACTTTCCAGTATAAAATGAATGTGCTTAAAGTTTAACCACGGTGCTGGCCATTTTATTTCATCAGACTGATAAGATTGCCCAACATTATGATAAAATGTGAAGAGAAGGAAGAAGGAGAGGAAAAAAATTATCATATATCATGTGTCATTAATTTGTCATTTGCTCTTGAGTGTTTTTGAAATAATTTGTGTCATCCACTAGGTCAAACATGCTTTGTCTTGAGATACTCTGATGTTTCGATGTTACCGCAACAGAAAATATGTGATCCCTATGGTTTTGGGTTACAACAAAAAGGATGCATTTTTGTCCATTTTTAAATATATTATCCATCTACACAGAGAGACAAATAACCATTCACACACATTCACACCTATAGCCAATTTAGAATCACCAGTTAACCATTTAATCAGTTAACGTGCATGTCGCATGTCAAACATTTCCCCATCGGGATCTTTGGACACACAAAAGGCCCTTACTAGCTGCACTTGGCGGCAGTGGGAAGGAAAAACTCCCTTTTAACAGGAAGAAACTTCCGGCAGAACCAGGCTAAGGGAGGGGCAGCCATCTGCCGCGACTGGTTGGGGGTGAGGGGAGGAAGACAGGACAAAGTGGTTTCTTCCTCTTAAAAGGGAGTTTTTCCTTCCCTCTGTTGCAAAGTGCTTCCTCACAGGGGGTCGTCTGATTGTTGGGGTTTTCTCTGTGTTATTGTAGGATCTTTACCTTACAATGTAAAGCGCCTTGAGGTGACTGTTGTTGTGATTTGGCGCTATATAAATAAAATTGAACTGAATTGAATGTGAGTGAACTGAAACTGTGAAGATGAGGGACATAAAAGAAAAGCATTTTGACTGATAGGGCATTAGATGAACCATACACAGAACCAGTCTCTATGTGGACCTGTCCAAGGCATATGAGCCTTGGACAGAGTCAGACAACACTTTGCTTATGTCCTTAATCCCACATCGCGTGCCAGACAGCAGTCACCCATGTCAACACCAAACCCAAAGCATAGAATTCCCTTCCATACAGACATTAGTCATTACTGTTTACTATAGGCACTGCTTGTGTCATTACTTTGTGTCTTAGTCATCAGTTAGCTTATTAAGTAAGCTTTAAAATCCCTAGAAGAATAACACTGAGGAATTTTAGGGCTGTTTGTATATGTGTTCCTCACTGCTTCTCATCAGATTGCTTAGATTTGGGCCTCACCCCAACTGACAGCTCTCATTCAAGCAATGCTGCTTTTGTTGTTGAAGTGTTTCTCTGTCACCACACATGTCAGCGCTCAAGTGTAAGACAGGTTTATTTTTCCTGACTGGCATGCAAACTTCTTCTGAGACCACTAAAATCTGCACCTGCAGGATTTTATTGGACAATAATTTTACTTTTTTAAAGTCTATAAAGATAAGCCTAGGAACCATGACATGCCAAATATAGCCTTGCATGCTGAAAGGGTGTGTTTATTACAGTCAGTCTTTGCCAAAATCATAATAAGATGTTGTTCATAACTATAGTTAACTTAATGTATTTTAAGTTCAACTTAGTATTGTCTCTTAGCAGCATGTGTTTAACTTCATATGTCTTTCAAAATAGTGATAAAACATCATTTGTTGTTCAGACATTCAGTGATTTAAGTTTCCAAAGAGCCGTTATTACACAGACACTGATGTTGTACAATTACAAACATCACATTACTGTACAGGAAAAAAAAACATCCAACCTGAAGTGTACTGTAAAGGCTTTGTATGTTACTCATAGATACTCTCTCCCCCAAATACTCATACTCAACTCTCCCAAATACACACCTATTACTGATTAAATACTTTTGATTGCGGCACTGCATGTTTCTTTATTTTTTAAGGAAAATTCCAGTTTACTATGACTTATGTCTTATTTGCATAGTCTTGGCCATCATATCCATCTGTTACATCTGTTGTATAAATCAAAGTACGTTTTGCAGTAATGTTTTGCACATTTTGTTATGTGCTAATTCCCTGGGCAGTAGACACAATATAAAATTTTAAATAGAAATGCATATATGAAGTTCATACACAAATGATGACATAACCAAGCCTACATGCCCTCCCCCTGCAAAAAATCAAACAAACAAAAAAAACAGACTTTACTCTTTAAAGATCATTTTACAAATGGATGATATGTTGATTAAAATGCTGGATCTCATACAGGTTGGCAAAGCTGATTCCAATTTTTTTTCACAAAAAACAAGATCTACATATATATTCAGACTACAAGGAGCTTGTTCCATTCTTTATTTGACCTAAATGTAAAGATAGATTGTGCAAAATAGCTTCTTTGGCTCTGTGAGCCATTAACCTTTAGGTGAAATGGTAAATGGACTAGTTGTCATATAGTGCTTTTCTACTCTGCTTGAGCACTCAAAGCACTTTATACTACAAGCCTCATTCACACACACATTCATACAAGCACTTTTTTTCTACATCTAAGTGCTTTCTACCTAACATTCACACACATTAACACATCGATGAACGCATGAGCATGCCAGGGATTGAACTACTAACCTTCTGATTAGTAGATGACCTTTTCTACCTTCTGAGCCACAACCACCTCCTTTAAGCTCAGGTCATTTCAATTCAATTCAATTCAATTTTATTTATATAGTGCCAAATCACAACAAAAGTCGCCTCAAGGCGCTTTATATTGTAAGTTAAAGACCCTACAATAATACAGAGAAAACCCCAACAATCAAATGACCCCCTATGAGCAAGGGAAGGAAAAACTCCCTTTTAACAGGAAGAAACCTCCGGCGGAACCAGGCTCAGGGAGGGGCTGCGACCGGTTGGGGGTGAGGTTCTGCTCTCCCTTTTTGACAAGGGTTGCAACATTATATGGATCTGCAGGTTTAATTTGGCCCAAACTTCACACCTTCTTGACGCAACCCTCCTGTTTATCTGGGCTTGGGACTGGTTCTAGGAATACACTAGCTTGTAACCCCTTAAGGCAGGGTTTGTGTCCCCTCCTGTTCTCGAACCAGGGATCTTTAGGGTGTAAGGCAAATGTGTTAACCACTATCTCTTGATGCATGCTCAATAATCCAGGTAAAAGAATCCCAAAAAGTTGAATCTGTTCATCTGGACGTGGCGTTTTTTAGTGGGACCACTACACCATGAAGCCACTAAAAACATGTTTATTACTAATCTTCAAAACAGGAATACATTATATGTACCACTAAAGTACTGTTATTTATCTTTTGTTTTAAAATTGAGGTCTCTATATACTATCTGCATTTTCTATTTTGTACATTATATAGAATTTCAGATCCATGGAGATGCACACAGTATGCATAAATGAACTGTCTACCCTCTATACACCACTGCATACTTACAAACAGTGTGTTGTCACTATTAGTATAGACAATAATAAAATCTAATCTCTTGGTCACTTAAAGCAGCAGCTTGCAGAATCAGTGTAGGATCTATTATACTCATTATGCTCATTTAAAACTTCACAACTTCCCCCTGTGTTTAAGCCAACTTGCTTCTGATTGGCTGACTATATTAAGGCTGTCTGATCTCAGTGACATCATACAGAGCCAAGAGTAGAAAAAAATGTGAGAGTGCTGAGAGCAGCCTGAAGCCTGAGGTTTTTGCTTAAAGGGATTACTTGTAGACTTGTATGCTGACCTTATTATTTTACAAATGTTGGTCATATCCCCTCATATTTTGAATATCCACAATTTTAACAGTCAGGTAAAATTGTTACAACTGTAAATAGGTAAAGCATAATGATTCCACTCTAGAAGCAATAACATAGTGATAAGAATTACCAGTCTTGCACAGGCATGTCTGCCAGAGGTAGCCAAAACTCTTAATAGCTTCATTGCGCTGGCTAGTGGAAGCCCATAAATGGACTGAGATGATGGTGTCCAGGTAGTGGGAAGAAACTCTGACATCACTGTCTCCATCAGACGAGGACAATCCAACACCTGAGAATGGGATACACCAGGTGGTATTTCAGCTATCAAGGAGTTTGAGTTTATAGATTTCTCAATGTTGCTGTTGTTACCTGTGTAGCAGATGAGGAGGAGTGCCTAGCAATACGTGTCAGGATCTCCAGGACATCCTGAACCACCCGAGGTGATGGTCGGACTACCTCGAGAATATAGCGCAGCCTGGGGAGCAGTTTCATTTTTAACAAACCCTGAAGCACAGACAAGAAAGCCAACAATAATTATTCAGTCTTGATCTACAGATCAAAAGGGCAACAAGTAAAATGCAAAAAAAAGGAATAACAAAATCCTCACCTTGACAACATCCTGTCTGGCCACTTCGTGATCACTCTTCCTCTCTTCCTTTTCCTTGGCTGTCTCCTTCATACTTTCATCCAGCCCTTCATCCTCCTCATCTTCTTCCTCCTGAGCAGATGGCAGCAGGGGGAAGGAGGCCAGACCACGAAACCAGGAAAAAGTGCAGTCCAAACACTCCTGAGAAGGGAAACAAATTTGTAAGAGGAACTCAACTCTGGTTTCAGATACTTGTACTGATTTACACTCAAAGAAATAGTGTATTCTATCCTACACCAGTTGAAAGTCATATTTTTAATAAGACACTGTTAGCTGATACTGTTATGAGTCATTGCTGTGCTATTTATGCAAAGATTGTTCAACTTATCTCTTTGAATTTTAGAAGATACGGCTCTTTCCTTTATATTGTTAGGATTAAAATGATTAAATAAAGTTATTTTTGTGTGATTTAATATACATATTGCTATTGTGCTTATTTAAGAGTTGAACTCCATGTACAGAGGGTTGAAAGCCTCAGTTCAGC
>VUQS01046903.1:2567-31244 GCA_015108495.1 Heterochromis multidens
TAGAGGATCAGCAGTGGTTCTCAAGCCCAGCAGATACCTGTGGTACCAATGACACCAATGATGGTACCAAACAGGCATGCAGGGCAGGAAGGCATTCATAGATGTACAACTAGAAGGGGAGATTAAGAGGTCCTGCTCCAGAACTTCAGATAAATTATCTCCAAATTAAAAAAAAAAAAAAAGAAGTAATGTGCAGAATTTATTTTATATTTTCTATCTGTCTGTCTGTCTCTATGTGTTGTCTGTCTCTATGTGTTAGCCCTGCGACAGACTGGCGACCTGTCCAGGGTTTACCCTCATCTGCTTTTTATCAGCTGATTCAGGAATCATATTGCCAGTTGTGCGGTGGCAAGCATGTCTACTCATTATCATAATAAAGTTGTATGTAAGAGCACTTAATTTTCCTCTTAGTCGGTGTCTATAACACAATTAGGCACCATCTATTCAGCGCTCTGGTGGGATGAGCCAGTGAGGTTGACCACGACGGCAATGTCACTGTACACAAAAGTATGTACACAAAAGTCTAAAAGCATAAAATGATGAAGTGATGACATTTTGAATCCAGAAGGTCAAAGCTCAAATCTAGACAGACATGGAGATAAGCTGTAACTTGACTTATTTGGCAAAGGCATGAAACCTCGAGGCAGTACTTCCAGTCTGGGATGACAAAACTTGAGGATTAATGACATGCATGTGATGTCTGGCACATCTGTACTTCTTGCTCTGATACAAAACCCTGCTGCCACCCTAAGGTATACAAGTTATACAATTTTTTTTTGTTTCATTTATTTCTGGCACAAATTAGCCGTCATTGTTAAAGCACAGCTAAGAGATGAATATACATTTCAATTAGATTAGATTTGTGTTTTACCAGTGTTTGCATCCTAACATATAGTCTGCCTTCTGCCTTTACACTCCATAATTAGCTCAGCTCACAAAACTTTGGTCTGAGCAAACAAAAGCCCAACCTGATCACTGTGCGTGCAAGGAGCAAAATTAGATCATTTACCAAACAGTACAAAGCATGTTAATGAAAGAGAATCACAGAAATGTGATTGCAGGCAGCGGGAACGTTAAAGTGAGCTCTATCATTTGCACTCCCAGCTGAGGTCACACCTCCAGTAACGAAGCTGGCCGGTTTCCCCGGCAACCAGCTGGGAGAAAACAGTTGAGAGTAATTCTGGTTAAATGAAAACAGCTCAAATGGCTCCTTGTCTTACCGTCTGTTTTTCTTTATGAGCCTCCCTCTCTTTCTCATCACAAAAGAATCAGCCATTTTAAATCACATAAGGGTGGTTATTATTGCAAAGAAGCGCAACTTCTTAAATGAAAACGCTACTTTTGAACTTCTAATCAGTTGAAATATTTGTATTTTCTATTTTTTTTCATTAAAGTGGACCTACTGTATTATACTTTTCCTTATTATCTGCCATATATAGTCTGTTACAATGGTGGATGCTCATATTAAACATGGCCAAAGTTTCAAATATGAGGTCAGCATAAGTGTAAATAATCCGTTTGCCAAAAGCTCAGGCTTCAGACTGCTCTGAATGCTCATTTTAAAGGTCTTCTTGTCTACTGTATGATTCAGTGAGAGAGAGGATATCTTCATATGGACATCTCTGAAAATCTTCTGATTGCGAGGAGCAACCAGTCAGTAGAAAGTCAGCTTAAAGGGTGAGGGGCTAAAACAGCTTGTTTCAGACAGAGGGAGAGCTGAGGGGCTGCACAAAGGAATCATACACAGCTACTCCAGCAGCCTCTATGAGTATATTTGGTCCGCTTTAACCTAAAGACCCCAGCTTTCTTGTTTTTGTTACCTTATTTTACTGAACAAAATTTCACTGGAGGTATAATTTTACTTTTATTACTGAGTTTTAAAGATGTTCTTAGTCACTGACTTTTCAAAATTGACCTTCATTCGTTGCAGCTAAAATGTTTTGCCTAAACTAACTGATATATAACTCTGTTGTGTGTTCTATGACTACATGTAGTGTATTATTTCAAGCTATAGTCACCACATACAACTGCACAGAGGTATTAGGTTTGTAGATCCTACCTGGTGTAACCGTTTGCTTTCTGGTCCGGTTTATCAAGTCCACAAAGTGGCCCTAGGGAAGAAAGACAGATGATAGAATTAGAGCATGATGGCACTTTTATGCAAAGCTACCAGTTTTAACCACACTCTGTGTACTGCATGCATACAACATGGCTGCCTCCTGCACTGGAGTCATGCTGATTTCTGATGTATTGCCAAATGCCCATGCAGTCTGTAGTACATTGTGGTTGGACTAATGAATATGAACCATCAAAAGAATTTGTGAAAGGGCTGGGGGATGTTTAGCCCACCCATTGCCCAAAGCCACACAATCACCAAGATCTGACCCAAAGTATTTGCATATTTTTGGTTTAGGGCTGCTTTTCCTTTAGTTCAAAATAGGAGCATCCTAAAACAACAATGTTTGGGAAACATGCAAATTCACTTTTTGGCAGGGCTTGTTAGACATTAAGATCAATATTATTGTCATCTTACCCAGCACTCAATTAGCAAAACCAGAGACAGAATAAAAAATCTTTGGGAGACTTTAGTAAAGCCAAATATGGCATTTATCACACATCGTCCCACCCCTAAAAGGCCAGTCACTGGCTTTTGCACAACTAAACTGAGACTTAAGACAATCAAGTAATTTTAATCTTTTTTAGTACATGCAGTTTTTTGTTCCAGTACCACTGAAAATGCAGCCATGCTCTCTTCTCTTTAATTTAGATAGGGACAAAGGGCTTTACCAAGATGGCTGCAAAGTGGTGAGGAAAAAGAGGCGAAAACAGCTAGTGAAGCTAATAATATCTGCCTTACAGCTCACTAATTTAAAAAGTTACATTGCATGTATTTCATCCCTTCTAAACTGATGTGTAAAAATGATAAATTGCTGTTTTATAGGGACTATTTCTGAAGAGCACTTAGTAACTTTCATGAGTGTATGTTGGTCACCTAACAAACACCCAGTGAAAATTATTTCCCTACAGCAAACAAAATATTTTAGATAGATTAACTTTGTGGCAACAGTTTGGGGAAGGCCCTTTCCTGTTTCAACATTACAATGGCTCCAAACATGAAGCCAGGTTCAAGAGGAAATGGTTTTCAAGTTTGGTGTGAAAACACTTGGCTGACCTCAAGCCCATAAAACACTGTTGGGATCAACTGGAATGCATGTTGTCAACCAGGTCTTTCATCCAACATCGGTGTTGGACTGAATGAGAGTAAATCCCCGACTGAGGTGGCGATAAGTTTATCCCAGGAGACCTACACAACACCTACAGCCAATTTAGAAACACCAGTTAACCTAACAAGCATGTATTTGGACTGTAGGAGGAAACTGGAGCACCCAGAGGAAACCCAGGCAGGCATAGGGAGAACATGCAAACTCCAAACAGAAAGTTCCTAGCCAACCAGGAGGATAAAACCTCAAAAAAATCTAACCTAAGAACGACTGAAAATGATAATTATACGAGATAAAAGAAAATAAGTTAAACTTTGGAAACAATGGTCCCACATGGAACACAAACGCCACTCTCCTTGATGAAAGTCTGGTGTTACAGTGACTTATTCTGCCACCATTCCTGTCTTTCTTGCTGTTTCACTCTTCAAACACTCATATCAGTATTTCCCACATGTTTGGAATTCATTTGTGGCACCAGTGATGATGGTGTGCCAACATTAGTGCAATGCAAACTATCGTTTGTAGGGTGCACCTCCAGATCAGAATAAAGATTACAAAAGCCTAGTTGCATTTCAAGATGGTGGCACTGGAGTCCATCGCAAGAGAATCACACTCAAGCGGTGTGAATGACATCAAACTTATGGTGAACTTGCTGCCTTTGAAATGGTTGTTTTAAAGGCTCTATACTACGAAGCAGGATTTTGGCTTATCCAGGTAACTTCAGGGTTAACCCTGGGTTTTCTGTACTACGAAGGTGGTTTACTTCTTACCGGGGTAAATCGCCATGGTAACGGTAACTTATGCGGTAGACCTAACCTGCTCCGGAGCAGGTTAAGTTCCAGATTAGAGATCAACAGGTATGAAATCACCGCCTACTGACCAATCAGTTTTTCAGAAAATAGCGTCACCATTCCTGGAAGATTCCTCGGACCTCTGTGTGCGAACAGTAGGAGGGTCTAAAGTTTTTTAATACGTGTAATATTTAATGTTTCCCTGATGAGCATCAGTAATAAATAATATATATTTTTAGACGCAACTTCATTCCTCGATTTTTTTTTTTCTGTTGGCAGCAAACAGTTGTACAACAGTTTTATTGTTCTATAAGCATTAATATCTGATCCTAAAACAGGACATCTACACTGTACATGCTGACCTCAAATCAAATTTGTACAGTTTGAATTCTGTTTTATATGTAAGCTTTACTCTCAAACCCATAAACAACACTGAGTCTGCAGCTGAGAGAATAAAAACTAAAGCAGGTTATCTTCAGAGTTTCAGTTTTAAATCGGCTGGGAGCGCCAAGTTTTCACTGAGTCTTTCATTCACAACATGTTTTAAGTGCAATATAAATTCTCTGCTGGGTGAATATGTTTTATATGTGCAGCTTGTTAAGCCGTGATACTAAAACCACTGAATGAAGCGTAAGCTGTGCGTCAAATGTGTGTGTATTAATTTGATGATATAGAAAATTTATACAATGTTGTTATACATGATTCTAATCTGCTGCTAAGTCTCTTTTACACTGCTGGAATTGCAGCTCTTCAATCAATAAAATTAATTTCACTTTGATCTGCTAACAAACTAAAGTGATTTATCTCCTACAGGCTGTGGGACAGTAACCTTAAATGTTTAAATGTGTCCAGTTTCAGACTCTAATGCGCAGCCGTCACCTTAGAAATAAACAGCAGCACTGAGAGCGTACTCAGTGATACAATTATTCACTGGAATTATTATTTTTTTTCTGTGCACTAAATCACCAAATTAACGATTTGCTGCAGCATTCATCTCTTGTCCTTTTCACAACAGTGTTGCGTTTTACTGGTATATGTTTTTAAAGATTTTTTAAAGATTTTTAATCACCATTTGATAACGTCTCTGGAGTAGGTGGCACTCGTAGCGATCTTTTTTTTGGGGGGGGGGAAGAAAAGTCGTATGACCCATTAAACGGCCGTTTTAGATCGGTCAGATGCTGCCAACACCACCCCTTTCATATGAACGCACAGGGGAAACCCAGGGTTAACTTAGCAAGTTGATAATCAGCTTCGTGTGACCACTAATCCTGATCGCCAGTGTTAGGGTAAGTGAATCCAGATAAGGGAGAGATACTCCGGATATGTTGAACGAGCTTCGTAGTATAGGGCCCTGGTCTGCAACCACTCACAGTCAGTTATTATTTTCAAAGATGGTGATAACACAGCAGAAAGACCGAATCAGTCTGCTATCAGTTTACAATGGAATGGGGGTAAAGTTGGCAATTACATGCAATCTGTTTGTGATAATATGACTTTTAACTGTGCATTGGCAAAAATCTGTTGCCGTCAACATGCACAGAAATTCACATTAACTACTTACATTCAGTCCAGCCCGAACTTCATAGATCTGAAACAGAAATTCCTCCACAAACAGTGATGCAGTTGCTGCAGGACAGAGATTTAACTGCAAAATGATATAGATGCCAGAATACAACCAGTTGGCAACCAGTTGAGTCGAGTCCCCTTTTCCAAAGAGACGCATCGCAGACGAGTTGTGTCTATCGGCGCAGACTGACTCAGATTGATAGACAGCAATTATTTGCAAACCATAGCCAAACTCTTGACTACAAGACTGACAGCAGTCCATCTGCATTGCACCACGATTCTTTGAAGACCAGGTGACCTGTGCAACTGCCTTGCAATCAAAAGTGCTGGTTGCTACAACTACTTGCAAGCAGTCTTTGACAGTAAAAAGATTCAATGCAATCAGCAACCACTGATTTTTCCTAGTTGCAAGGAGGTTGCTGTCCTATTTTTATTCTAGTGTGACTGAGCCATAAGAGCAAAGGGTCTGTCTACTAGTAAATTAATAAATAATAAAAATGAGAATTGACTCATTAAATATACTAAGGTGTCCATTACCATAGCTGTCCAGTCAGTGTGCAGGAAGCACATGTGCATATGTGTTATTTCAGCAGTTACTGACGATTGACACACTGTGTTGTTCAGGTTTGAGAATGTGTTACATTTTCAGTCGTTTTAAAGGTCAAAGGGTTATTAGACTCTTGCAGTGTATAAATATCAGTGTAGAATTTAAATTGGTGTCAGTTAATAAGAAAAAGCAGAGATGCTTTTTTAATATCTTCATGACAACAGAAGTGACATGCTGATCCTGTGGTTTGTAATCATAAATTCCTAAAAACACTTCTTCAGTTGCTGAAGTCTCTGCTGCTGTCTGAGAGGATTCGGAACATTTGACACTGACATATCAAACCCCGCTATGAATCCAGCAATAAGCAAATAAAAACACATGACATCCTGTCTTAGAGCTTCAGATCACTCATGTCATCCGTTTGTCATCTTGATTTTCACTTTTCTTTTGTCACTTTTTTCTTTGGGTGAAGATGTTTTTCTTTGTTTGGTTTTTTTTAAGCCCACTGGGGTTTCTGTTCAGTCTCACCTGCTGAGATTGGATTTCTTTTCATCCCCAGATATTTTCTGAAGTGTTTTTATCTTTTGTATGGATATGCAAATAACTCGCCCTAAACCTACAGCAGCAGCTGTCTCTGTGTTTTCACTGTGATAATATCAGACTGGGCAGCAAAGCCTGGGAACAACACACCAATACCAGTTAGAGCATTTAACAAAGTTTGTTCTTACAGATTTGCATTAACTTTTGATGAAAAACACAGGCTAATTTAAGCTGTAAAAATAAATATTAATGCATAGCACAATTATTATGATTAAAAAATACTTTGTGATAGCTCTTTTGTGATGACAGCTGTAGGGAAAAAAAATCCCTCATATGAATTACACATATTCAGTTCGCAATGTTTATCTCATTCGAGGAATCATTTTTTTAATCATTCTTTTGTAATTTACCATTTAAAGTTTATCTCCTTACCCTAAATGCGTCTAATGTGCGTCACTTGGATTGACTACATTTCCCAAAATGCATTTGGACATCCCCCAGAGAAAATGCCAGGGTTCAGCAGGGTTTTACCTGCACTTAGGACTCATCAGTGAAGTATGAAAGTGAGAGTTTCCCAGTAAGAAAAAGTGAGAAGTTTTTCATTGACTGAACACTCATTACAGCATATTCTGGTTCAGGTTTCATTTCCGTGGGTGCAGATATGTAAATACTCCCAGTATGTCTGTAGAGTGTCGGCACAAAATAGCGGCAGTAAATTCTGAGTGACTAACATCAAAAGTGATGTATGTTGGTGTTTGAGCTCACAGACCTTTTTTTATTGTGCTTATCATACCTAGCCATCTAAGATTAAGAGAAGTGAATGTATGGGTGTTGATTAAAGCACAAATTTGATGGTGTCATCTTAACTGTGAATCTAATATTAATCACATCTCATCTGAAGTAACAAAAGTTAGAAATGATTTCTTATTATACTCATGATATGAAAAACTGTTTGCTGTTTAGCTAATCTGGTAACTAACAAGATACAATATGTAAACCGGCCACTTTATTATGTACACCTTCCTAGTACCTGATTGGACCCCTTTTTGCCTTCAGAACTTCCTTAATTCTTCATGGCATAGATTCAACAAGATGCTGGAAACATTCCTCAGTGATTCTGGTCCATATTGACCTGACAGCATCACACAGTTGCTGCAGACTTGTCCCAAGGTTGCTCTATTGGATTGAGATCTGGTGACTGTGGAGGCCATTTGAGTACACAGTGAACTCACTGGCATGTTCAAGAAACCAGTTTGAGATTATTTGAGCTTTGTGGTGCGTTATCCTGCTGGAAGCAGCCATCAGAAAATGGGTACACTGAGGTTATAAAGAGACAGACATGGTCAGCAACAGTAGGCTGTGGTTTTAGCAGCAGTCTGAACCATGATACAAGGCAGGATGGATTTATGCTTTAATGGTGTTTATACCAAATTATGGCCCTACCCTCCAAATCCAAGAAATCGAGTTGTAGTAATCGAGTTCCCTTCCTATCTGAAACCGAGACTCATCAGACCAGGCAACATTTTTCCAGTCTTCTACTGTCCAATTTTGGCAAGTTTGTGTGAATTTTAGCCTCAGTTTCCTGTTCTTAGCTGACAGGAGAGGCACCCATTGTGGTCTTCTGCTTCAACATGTTGTGCGTTCAGCGATGCTCTTCTGCATGCCTTGGTTGTAACAACTTATCTGACAGTTATTTGAGTCTGGCCATTCCTCTCTGACCTCTGGCATCAATAAGGCATTTTTTCTCTGAGAACTACCACTCATTGAATACTTTCTCTTTTTGGACCACTCTCTGTAAACCCTAGAGATGGTTGTGTGGAAAAATCCCAGCAGATCAGCAGTTTCTGAAATACTCAGACCAGCTCGTCTGATACCAACAATCATGCCACGTTCAAAGTCACTTAAATCGCCTTTTTTCCCCATTCCGATGCTCAATTTGAACTTCAGCAGGTTGTCTTGACCATGTCTACATGTCTAATTGCATTGAATTGTTGCCATGTGATTGGCTGATTAAATATTTGTGTTAACGAGCAGCTGAACAGGTGTACCTAATAAAGTCAACCATAAGTTACTATTAGATTATATAAAAGTAATTGCTGTGAGCTAAATCTCTTTGATTAAATCAAAGCGAGTCAGCAACCGTAACATGGCCATCTCAGTCACATGGCTCTGTCTGTGAGCACAGGAGCTCCACCCATGTGATGTTCAAACCTTCTATTCGTGAGGGCCAGCCAATCAGAAGAGAGTTGGCTTAAGGGAGGTGGTCTCAGAGGGAAGCTAAAAGAGCTTGTTTCAGGCGAGGGATGAACTAAGGGGCTGCAGTAAGACTTAGTATAAGCAGAGTTCAACAATAAGAATACAGAGCTGCCTATGAATCAATCTGAAATGTTTCCAAATGTCTCCAAAGACTGTAAAAATATGCCAGTAAAACTTTGCAGAATGTAAGGTGACTCTTCAGATGTAGTTGTACTGTCTGATCACCAGTCTAAAGCCCAAAGGTATTCAGTTTACAGTTATACAAGACAAAGATAAGCATAAAATCCTTAAATTTTGGAAGCTAGAACCTGAGAATATGTAGGTTTTTTTAATGAGTAAAATAATTAATCCATTAGCTACTTTTTATCAACTTATTTTTTAATAAGTTGGTAGAGAAGGTGTTGGATTTGATATGTCATCAGGCCCTATTGGCACACAGTGTCATGAAAGAAAACAGCAGTTTTACAGTTTACAGTGATATTCCAAATTATTCAACCATAGCTTAAGTTGTCAAATTGGCAGTGTAGAGTACAGTAGAGGAAAACTGGATGATGGTGGTGTCATCTGGGATTTCCTGATTACAAAACACTGATTTAGCTCCACTGTCTGATGCATAAATGCATGAAGTGAGACTAATTACAAGCTGTTGAGAAAGTAGGCCAGTTTGAGTAAAGGTCTCTCTCTCTCTCTCCCTCCATTTATTTCTGTATCATCGCTCTGTCCATTTGAAAAGTTGCAAACACACACACAAACACACACACATGGAGATTGTAAAGACTGGATTTCAATATCAGCCTCTTTTTTCCTCACACACAGCACAGAGATATGAGCAGAGCCCTTTTTGTTTTAAAACCTGCTTTATAACTGGCTGATATGAAGCAATGGAGTTGTCGCTCAACAGCAAGGTCATCACTGATTGGCTGAGGGATGAATAACGCCCTCGGCTTGGACTTAAAAAAAAAAAGCAGCTAAATATGACACGCTCACACACTGTTCTTCTTTTTCCCCTCTTTACTCACCTCCACCTCCTCCTCCATGTGTATATAGGTATGACACCAAACCACAGTGGAACAACTTATCTGGTGCAGCCAGTCAACCACCTCATTAGGCTTTGTGTGTGCATATGTGTGGATGTGTCTTAATAATTTAACTGTCGCTATCAGGACCTCGGTCACCAGAGCGCTCTCAGGTTCCTTTACAGCTCTCAGGTGATCACACACACACACAAACACACACACACACAGACACACACACACACACACACACGGGTGAAATTGTGCAATTGCATTCAAAAGCAGCACAATGCAGTGAGATAAACTTTAGATGAGTTCAATGTGCTGTTCACTGAGCGCAGTGTTACCGTGCTGTAGGTGCATTATGTTGCAAAGCAGATTCTGCACTTCTTTGTTGGTAATAATCCACACTGAGCTGTCTCATACAATGCTGGTACAATAACAGAGAGAGTGAGGCAAAGGATGACAATATACAGAGTGGAACAAAGTTCCTATTGTCAAATCTTTTCTCAAGGAGTGAAAATCCAACAAGTTTAAAAGATATAATGTGAATACCAGTGGATTTCTTTTCACTAAACCATGAAGTGTGTGGGGTCTTTTCTGGCAGTAAAATATGAAAGATAAGAACAAAATACTAGACCTAAACTCTGTCTTTTTTTGTCTTTCCTAATTGTTTTAAATGACTATCAGTCAAAAATAGACTATTTATTGTCTCAATTTAGGGTCATTAGGTTCATGTGCACATGCATCCTTTTACCAACAAATCAATTCCGAATGAACGCTCTGCACGCCAGTGACTCCGAGCTGTAATGAAAGTTGTGTGCATCTGTATATGCGAAGGGGTTATGTCTTCACACCATGCCATACATCTGCAGTCATTTCAAATTCTCCAGCTATGATGTGTGCACTGTGATAATTGACAGCAAATGCTAACCTAACACGTCTGCAGCAAACTGGCTGCAGCACAGTCAGCAGTGAGACAGATGAAGAGACAGGAGGGGAGGCAGAGCGCTACAATAAGAAGTACACAAAGTATGGGAAAAGAAAAATGGAGGTTGTCAAATAAGACTGTTGGAATTGAATTCTTGGGATTCTTGTGTTGAATTCCAACAATTCAAAGCAAAGTAAGCCTTGCTATTGGTTTTGAGCCAAACAGGAAACTGTGAGTCCTAAATTCCAGCAGCATGCACAAATCTTTTTGGACAGTTGCAGATAAATGTAATATAATCAGATGAGGATTCTGGCCACAGCATAAACCTACCCCACATATATGCATGGCCACATGACAGATAAGCAATATTTATTACATCTATGCAAAATCCATCAAGTAGATGTGTTTGAAAATCTTGTAAAAAACAGTGAATGGATGTTGAGTTTTTCAATTTGGATTATTCTGACAAACTAAACAGCTAAGAGATCCTTTATTATTTGAGAAAACTCGCCTACTAATTAAACTTAAACATGTGAAGAAGCTATTGTGTTAACAGTCTAAAAGCTGTATTTTTGATCTCATTATAAGCTGAACTTTTGGAGGTGGGGAGATTTTTCAGAGGACTGTGACTTTTTGATTCTGAGGCACACCAAAGGACAAGCCAAAATTTCAAGGCACACCTCTGTTAATAATACAGTAGCCTCTATCTTATCAGATCTGTTCCTCTTTTGATTGTACTGTCATACAAAGGCACTTTTGACAGCCCATTTATAGCATCTCCACCTATACCTTCTTATCAGACACTTCCACACATTGCTTCTTCTAGTTCAGATCCAGTGCTCTTTTGAAGTAGGTGAAGTTTCTCTTTAGCTTGCATGGCAGTATGTTAGCATTAGCCAACATATCTTGACAGATAAGGCCGTCAGATTGAGGGCCATCAAGAGCCTTCGCAATAGCTTTTGCGATACTGTCTATAGGTAATTTTTCCTTTAGGTTATGGGTCACACAACCAGTTTCCCCTGTTTGCAAAGGCCTTTGATGAGCCATGTCATCACATGGAAACTGCACAAACAGGCTGGGGTTTTTCTGTGACAGAGGCTTTTTAGGGGAAACAAGCTAATAGAACGTGCAGACACAGTGAATTCACAAGTATTTTATAACTTTTTTTGCAGTTATATTTCAATAATAATGTATGGATTTCACAAAATGCCACAACACCCTGTGCCTGCCTCATGGCACACCCGTCATCCAGGGTCCACAGCATGAAAAGAAGTCGCACAATCAACTGCTTCATTGAGTCTGACTCAAATACCTACATCAGGCACTGGTGACAACAGTCAAACAGTTGAGCCTGTTCAGTGCAGTTCTACCCCAAGCTGTTTTCACAGCGCTGAACTTTTCTGTTCATTATCCAGTGAAAGTGTGTGATGGCTGATTGTGCCCATGTGAGCATAGCACGGGTAAATCTCCAGTGAATTCACAGTGAGTCTGTGCCATTTGTCCGACCTCCTGGACCCTCTAACCAGACACCCCCCCTCCTGTAGTGAAAGACTGTCTGAAGTGCACTACTTCCTGCTGTGTGCTACATGTGAGAAAGGGCAACTTTGAAAGTAGTCCAGACCTGATTCTCCTGACATTGTTTGGAGTTCATATATTAAAACCACTTTATACTTTGTTTAATATGTTATGCATCAGCAGCATCAAAATGTGAAGCACCGGTAGAGCCGGTGCACATTTCAAAAACAGAGCTAACAACAAAGTTTAGAGGTATTTCCCACTCGCTCAGCAACAAGTTCTATTTGTGTCTTTATGCTAGTTTGTGACTAAACTGTGACTTAACATCAAACAAATGGTGATCGTAAGTTGGCAACAATGGAACAGCAGTGTCCACAGCGCTGTCTGCAACTCTTTCTTTCTTTTGCCAAGTTAGACATGTCACTTAGTGTATTAATGTTATCTTCACTTTACTTTCTCTTGTCTGCTCTGCTCCAAGTGTGTGTGTCTGTGTTTGTGAGGAACACACATGGTGAAAAAGAGCAAAGGAAGGGGAGAAACTGAAATTCTCACAGTGAGCTAAAATTAATTTAAATATAATTCATCTTGTTTCTGTAATTTATTATTTCATTAATAAATGTATTCATTTATTTGCTACATTTTTTCAATGTTTTAGTAAAAAATATATGTATTTCCAGTCTCTTCCTTAAAGTTAGAGTTAAAGAGCACTGATACCAGTATCAGTATCAGTATCTGGACAGAAAAGGTCTGAACGGTACATCACCAGATGTAATGTAACATACTTGCATTTATATAGCGTTTTTCTAGTCTTACTGACCACTCAAAGCACTTTAAACAGACACATTTCTAGCCATACATTCATACAGCTCTTTATTCTATACACTTAAAGCACTTCATCTCTCTCACATCCATGGCCAATTTAGAATCAACAATTAACCTAATGGCTCAGTCACATTAAAGTAAAAGTAGGACCTCCTTATGACCGGAGAAACTGTTTGTTGCTCTGTGATTGCATTAAATTTTTATTCGTATTTGGCAACTGATTGTGAGTAGTTGCAGTGACAAACTGGTCATCCTGAGGCAACTTTCAATTGCAAAGCGATTGCACAGGTCGTCCGGTGGGAGGCAACCTGTCACCAAACATTCACAGTCTGACGCAGCCTGACTGCAATCACTTTTAGACAGATTGCCAACATCTAATTTATAACCGCAGACAGATTGCCAACATGTAACAATCAGTTTGAGTCAGCTGGTTGCCAACTGGTTGTATTTTGATTACATTACTACATAAAAGCAAGGTTGCTGAGTGTCTATATCATTTTGCAGTTAAATCACCGTCCTGCAGCAACTACGTCACTATTTACGATGCAATATACTTAATTGTCCCCTTAGGGAAATTTGTTGTGGACTCAACTGCTGTCACAGATGCTGCCTTTGCAAAGTCAATAAACATTAAAAGAAAAGAAAAATAAATAAAAAGATAAAGAACAGTAGTCTATCATAAGCACAAACCAGTCAACTTAATAGCAACAAACACTCCACAATACCCATATTCCACAGATAACATCAAAAACTGTTATCTAAAAGCTCGATCAACGTGGGGACAAATGAAGCTTTAAAGCGATTCAGACTGCATTTTGGGACTATTTTGGGATTTATAAGGAATTTTTAAATTTCTGTTTCAAATCTATGAGGTTCTGGTTGGACTCTGAATGTATGTAGTTAATGTCGCTTTCTATTTAATGTGTATTTCTGTGTATGTAGACAGAAACAGATTTGTGATTTTCACTGATTTATCACAGTTAATTGCTGTATTATTACAAACAGACTGCATGTAATCGACAACTTGACCCCATTCAATCACAAACTGATAGCAAACTGACTCATTGCCATCTTGACTCACTAAAGTTGCTTTGAAGACGGCAGCTGACTGCGAGTGGTCGCAGACCTGGTCCCATGTCTTCAAAGCAACAATTTCAAAGGCAATGAGACTGCAAGTTCATTGCACACGATTGCCAAAATTTTGTCTGCACTGCTGTTTCCAACCGCTGTTTGCCCTAGGGTGACTATAGCATAACATGCATCTCTTCGGGAGGGAGCCAGAGTACCCAGAGGAAGCCCTCTGTTCTAACCACTGTCAGTGTCGGTTGTTACATATGTAGGTTGTTGTTACATAAGATCACACTGCTTCACTGACATAAATGACTTTGCAAAGACAGGTGCTGTTGAAATCTGGCATACTGATTCATGCAGACAGCTGTCCTTGAGCTAATACCACTGTTGTGGCCAAGCCAGCGGACTATCCATAGGCTTAAGAATGGTGTAGCCCAAATGCTAACACAGCAACTTCCAAACTGAAATGCTCCTGAAACAGTGCCAGCCCTGGTGCAAGAGTGATTAATGTAAAAAAAATCTCCAAGACATCAAATCAAGGACACTTAGCACTTTATGAATCTTTTCAACCCCGCTGGGTGCTGCTTGTACAAGGATAGCTTGGTGTATGTTGGGAAGACACGAGTTCCCACAAGGCCTAAGTAATAAATTAATTGAATGTTTAGTGCAAAAAATCTTCTCACACCTCATGCATGTTCTCCATACGCCTATCCTCCCTGGTAACAGTGCACTTGTGTGTGTGCGTGCATGGATGCTTGCTCCTACGCAATAGCTACACAGCGATGGCCATCTGAGGTGGCAGTAGGACAGATGGTACGTAGGTCGGCCTTCCCCCGTGCACACTCTCAAACATGCATCTATCACAGACACGTGCACACCCAGAGTCAGCAGCATGTTCCCTGACAGCAGAATACATACTGTAATCATCTCTTCAGCTGCAGGCTATGAACCCCACCAACACCACAAGCACATTCGGGACACATTTCTGTGACTGCTTTTTACTTTTGCAGCTTTGACTAACAGAAATGAGGCATTCATTGTCAGTTCTTCTCTCCATATTTCTTCTGATTGTTTCGCAGTGCAAAAAGCTTTTTGCTGTTTCTAAAAATAGCATGTGCACTGTGTCAGTCTAAAATTAGCCACCATCCCTGAACAAAAAGATAATAAAAACACACAAATGCATTATAAAGTGCATTGTTATTGATTCTAATTTCGCAATTTTACTTTTAATTTTCATTAATTATGCATCTATAATTGTTTTACTTTTGTTTTTTACTTGTTTTTCTTTCTTACAATTTCAAATGAAATGTTACTTATGTAATAACTGCATGCTTTTGTGGAGAAGCTCTTTGATCTTTATTATTTGAGTGCTTTATTTGAACTTTCTGTGACATATTAAACATCAAACAAATGCTCTGAGATCCAGAAAGTCATGTTGGCTGCAGCTTGTCTGCACACTGCCCTTCAGCTGTTTCAAACCTGCACTTCAGACCTCACCCTGCCAATCATGTGCACTGTGTCCTTGACCAGGATCTTACCACCTGTTGCATACAGTTGCGTTTGACCCTGACCTTTGACCTCTGACCTAATGGACCCTTCCCTGCATAGATGAGCACTGCAGCAAAGAGTTTACGAGATGAGGATGTAAATCTCCTCTTTGGAAACTTAGCGAAGAGAGGCTTACATATTTTCCAGGAGAGTACAGGGGGAGAGGGAGAAAGGGAGTGAAAGCAAAAAGAGCAGCAGGGCCGAGCCGTTAGTCGCAGTCTCCCCGGCTGGGGCCCCTCTCTAGACGGCAATACGTCATGGAACATTCCCGGAACCAGCCAGCGCACCACCCACCATCTCTCTCTCTCCCTCTCATACACAGACACATACACAGAGGAAACAAACGATGAGCATATGAGATAAAGTCACCCCCATCTGAAAAAGAAATCGCCAGTGTTCCCGTGTTCGTTTTCGGTAGCACAGTGTAAAACAACGCATAGGTACTGTAGCAATAAGAGTTGTTTCTGACTCTGAGGAATGTCACACTGATCATACTGTAGCAGCAACAAGGAAATACCAAAGAGAGTGCGCGGAGGTCACAGCTTAAACTCACTTTTGAACACTCCACGAGCACTACACAGTGATTAAAGGAGCACCACATGAACGCCAGAGGGAACTGCAGGTAAAAGTCTATTAATCAAACCAACCTGCTGCGGGCAAGGCTGATTTGTTTTGCAGAAAATCGACCTTTCCGATGCAAAAATCACACCAATCACACACTGTCCGAGCTTCCACTTTCATCGCTTCCTATCCACTAACATGCACCCTCCCTCTCTCCCCCACTATCTATCTCTTCCCCGGCCTTGCAACCAGCCTGGCCGTGCAGGCTACTGCAAATTCCTCAGGATATTACGCAACCCGGGTAATCTGCATGCAATGCAATGCGTGCCCGGGGTATTCCCCCAGCATAGCCTTGCCCTTATAAGCTAAGCATAAGATCAAGTGCCTTGAAAAGAAGCCATAAATGTCCGCCATGGCGCATAAAAATCCACTGTCAGTGTGATATGTGTGAAAATATGTTCTGTAAGGTTTCGTTTTCCCTCTCTGCTCTTACCTTCTGTCTGCGCTCCGGCTGCGCGTCTCCGTGCGAAAATGACAACAAGCAACCCGGTGACAGGAGATTCGATTCCGGGCGAGCTTCGCTCGTCGCTCCGGTAGAAACAGCCAGGGGATGGTTGTTAGAAATCCACAACAGTCGGGGAAGCGCTGGAAACGTCGCAGAGAAGAAACCGACGAGGAAAAGTTGCGCGTAAAATTGGAAGGAATCCTTTGCGAGCGGATTTCTGCTACCAGAGCTCCACTCCTGCAGTCAGACAGACAGTAAATGTGTGCGTCTGACTGTGTTGTGAGTGTGTATGTGTGCGTGTGTCAGGGTAAAATCAGGAGAGACATACACACACACACACACACTCATACGCACACGGGGGTTATTCCAAGCGCCACTTCCCAGAATAGCAGCATAGAGGAGAGTGAGAGTGAGAGAGACGGAGCGGCAGAAAGTGAGGGAGAGAGAGGGCGCGTGTGTGTCCGCTTGTACGCGCGCGTGTGCGTAAATGTGTGTGCGGCTGTGACGTCGTCGGATCCCCCAACGCGCAACCAGGGCAGAGGGAGGGGAGAGGAGGAGGAGCAGTGGCCGAGGAGGAGGCTCTGTCTGCCGGCACAGAGAGAGCAGGATTCCCCGGTCACCTCTGGAGCGACCTGTCTGTCTGACTGCCTGCCTGTCTCCCTGTCTTCTTTTTGCTTGGACATCTATGCATTCTGTTATGCGCTGAGAATGAAATTGAATACATTAAAATGCATTATATGCATCATACAAATTGCAGTTCAAAATATAGCACATGGCTTCATATAAAAAATCAAATATTCTTATTGTTTACAGGTGACAGGTGATTATTGAATTATAGATTTCCATACATATTATTATTATTTTTGTATGTCTTTTTTGTTGTTTTCTTTTCTTACTATATCTTACAGATTTATTACACTGCTGGATTGCCAGACTGCTTTAAGTGTGGGACACATGGCCAAATTAATTATGGCATGGCAGAAAATTAACCAGTTTACCTAATTTTCCGCTTTCTCTCATATAGTGTGTGCATGCAATCAATGCTGGAATACTTTTGGTCTTGTATGTGCAGTGTATTGATTTGATTAAACTGATTAATTGAGAATTATCCCAGGTAGCAGAAACATCTGGTCCTAATATGGGCTACTTTTGGCGCTTAAGGCTCAGGTATGGCACTAGCATGGGCCAGATGTGGCCCAAATGTCATAACACACTTGACTGACTGGAACCAGCAACAGGAGGGTGAATGAGAGGCTGTACATTTTGCCCTTTCCCCTACTTTCAGTTTTATGTATGTACCAATATATGTATGTATATTTTCTCCGTTTCAGATGAAACGAAGAAAATATGATGCTTATTTTCTGATTCAATCTCTTTTCCCACTACAGAAACATTTGGGGCTGCTCGATGCTGGCTCCAGTACTAAATGGAGCAGTGGAGAGATAAACAGAACACCTCACTATTGTTCAGCTTTGTTTGCATTTTGCAGCATGAGCAGAAAGACAGACAAAATGATTTTCTTTGTGCTTGATGACACTGATGCTGTTAGCTATTGTTATTTTAGCTGTGATCCCTCACTGGTTAGAATAGTTCATAAACTGTATTATTTTGCTTCTTTAGACTTACATTATGAGTGCTTGATTCCCTAAAACACAGAGAGTTTAACTGAGTATTGGCTTCACCACTTCTGTGAAATGAAAGTATTTGATTTTAAGACAGGCAGCTTGTGATGTTGTTTAGTCTTTCAGAGAACACAGCACAGTTTATTGACTGGATAACTTTAATGTAAAATTGACATCCACAGAGCCTTCTCATGGACAATTTGGTCCACATAAATCCAACCAACCAACAACAGAAAAGTTTTATTAGTCATTCTAACATTTAGTCAATTTACTCTCCTGGTACTCTGGTTTCCTCCCACAGCCCAAAGACATGCAGTTAGTGGGATTAGGTTAACTGTGATTCTAAATTGCTCATAGGTGCGAATAGTTGTCTGTCTCTCTGTGTTAGCCCTATAGCAAACTGATGACCTGTCCAGGGTGTACCCCGCATCTCACCCTATGATAGCTGGGATAGGCTCCAACCCCGCAGGTCTCTGTCCCTGTCTTGTATCATCTCATGGACAGATAGATGCACAGCCCTCTCTTGGTAAAGAAGTTCTCAGTCCTCAACTCTTTTCAAATTGTTTTCCTTCAGCATCAACTTTCTCATTTGGGCCATTCAGTGTTAGCTTCATGCTAACCATTAAGCTATTAAGTACTGTATATGAATGGGGCACGCATCAATGTGCTGACTATACACCACTAAACTAGGTGGGTCAAAAGTTATGCAGACCCTAAAGTGATATGCAGGCTGGATTAATACTGGGACTATTTTGATCCATGTGACCTATTTTATGGACATGGGGGTTCTATCGATTTCCTTAAACTGTATTTTTATTAGTTCATGAATGATTGGTCTTGCAAGCTAAATTTAAATTTGCACAAATTGTTTTTTTGAACTCTTTTGTGAGTTTAGTTGATAGTTGGAGCATTATTTTACAGTGATTATTATATTATCAGCAGTCTTCTTCCTTATTGTTTCCTCAGCAAGATGTGGCTTTATGAAGGCCAATCACCTGGTTAAAAGAGCATGAGGCAAACCATTTTAACTGGCTTGATTAAAGATAAGTATGCATGTTTGAACATACAGACATACAGACACATAATCAACCACATGGTCAGACATTCATTCCAACATACACACTTCCGTACACGCAAATAGTTGCAAACTATGGTCCAAAATAAAGGGGAAAACATTAAAGGAAAGCTAACCTATAAAATGTGTTTCAGCAGTCATTTAAAACAGATCAAAGAGTCAGCCGACCTGATAGGCTGAGGAAGGCTGTTCCAAAGTTTGGGTGCCACAACCTCAAAAGCACGATCACCTCTGGTTTTAAAATTAGAGGTCCTGTCCATGTAGAGCCTTATATGTTAATAGCAGGATTTTAAAGTAGATTCTGAATTTCACTGGAAGACAGTGAAGGGATGCAAGAATAGGTGTGAAATGTGAATGCCAGCTAGTTTCTGTTAGCAGCGTTGCTGCTGCATTCTGCACCAACTGGAGAAGGGCTATGGAGGACTGAGAGATGCACATGAAAAGTGAGTTACAATAATCTAAGAAAATTAAAGTGTGTACTAAAAGTTCCAGATGATAGAATGACAGTAAAGGTTTGAAAAGGCAGCTACTTGCTTTCAGGGTTGGTGTTAGTGTGCATTTCACTGAGTCCTGCTTTATGTCAATAAATGCCACAACCGACCGTAACAGGGAAGGGAGTGACAGCAGAGCAAAAAACATTAAAAAAAAAACACAGCATGAAAAGCACAGACAGTGGCCGTAGTGGGCACTATTCATTGTTTTTAATACTACGTTTCACTTCAGCTCTTTGTAGGTTATAACTTCACTCTTCTCTGCGGCTGGCTGATGGACCAACAAAAGCACAAAGAGTAATCCACAGACCGGTTGTGCCACATACTTTGGACACTACCTCTATCTGGCAACAGATGCTTTCTGCAGGTAGACTGGCTGTCCGTAGCGCCCTACTGGTCTGCCATCAATTCAGTTCAATTCAATTTTATTTATATAGCACCAAATCACAACAACCGTCGCCTCAAGGCGCTTTATATTGTAAGGTAAAGACCCTACAATAATACAGAGAAAACCCCAACAATCAAACGACCCCCTATGAGCAAACACTTGGCGACAGTGGGAAGGAAAAACTCCTTTTTAACAGGAAGAAACCTCCAGCAGAACCAGGCTCAGGGAGGGGCAGCCATCTGCCGTGACGTGAGGGGTCAGGGGGGTGAGGGGAGGAAGACAGGACAAAAGACACACTGTGGAAGAGAGTCAGAGATTTCTAGGATTTTTGTCAGTGGATTGGCTCATGGAGGACAAAGAACAAGGCACAAGGGCACACAGGACACCAGACTTTTATCAAAAATAAATAAGATCAGAAATTCGTAGGAAAGAAATAGAAAATTGGTTGATGTGATTGATAACATGTGCAGCCCTGTACCCTAATATTGCATTAGCTTTGCACTAGCCTCGATGAAAATGTGGTTCACTTTTAACTGAATGTGATAAAATGGTGACTCAGTAGCTTTGCATTGAATTTAAATGTACAATACAGCCATTATCAACAAACATCAATCATTTGTTGGGGTGGCTGTGACTCAGGAGGTAGAGCAGGTTATCTACTAATCGTAAGGTTGGTGGTTTGATCTCTGGCTGCTGCAGTCAGCATGCCAAAGTATCCTTGGGCAAGATACTGAACCGCAAGTTGCTCTCCAATGCATTTATCGGAGTGTGAATGTTAGATAGAAAACACTTAAGTAGGAAAGGCCTAAGAAAAAAGTGCTTGGGTGAATGAGACATGCTGTATAAAGTGCTTTGAGTGCTCAAGTAGAAAAGCACTATATAAGAACCAGTCCATTCAAGTGTAAAATGAGGGAAAGTTACTGTCTTCACTTCCAAGACTCGTTCCCTCTGTGTGTCCTGAAAGTTTGTGCTGAATTTAGAAAAAGAGCGTTCAAATTTGCAGCTCCCTCTTCCTGGAATCCACGACAACTTAAGGAGCTGGTCACTGAATTAATTTTAGGGTCATCCATCCATCCATCCATCTTCTGCAGCTTATCGAAGTCCAGGTTAAAAGGGCAACAGTCTAAGCAGATTTACACAGACCTCCCTTTTCCCAGCCATTTCCTCCAGCTCTTCTGGAAGCTTTCTCCTGAATACTGTAGGGTCTTTACCTTGCACTATTAAGCAACTTGAGGTGACTGTTCTTGTGATTTTGTGCTATATAAAAAAAACAAAAACAAAACTCAATTGAATTGAATTGTTTCTCCAGCGTGTCCTGGCTCTGCCCTAGGGTCACCTCCTCATAGACATGCCCAAAACACCTCATCTAGGAGACGCCAAGGAGGCATCCTGGTCAGATGCCCAAACCACCTCAATTTGCTCCTTTCAATGTGAGCCCCTCCCAAATGACTGAGCTCCTCACCCTATCCCTCTTTGCAAATTGCCACCTTATCGTGGTGCAGGGGTTTGCATGCCTGCATGATTCCAGAAGCTATGTTGTCTGGAGCAATTTGCCTATGAGGATAAAACAATTGATAACCCTGTACTGTGCCCAGGACAGAGTTACTGGGACCCAACCCTGGCGCCAGACCCGGTTAGGGCTTGAGGGTGAGTGTTTAGTGGCCCAGCTGGGCCTAGCCCGAAAGAGGCACATGGGTCTGCTCTCCTGTCGGTCCACCACCTGCAGAAGGGGCCATAGGCGTTTGGTTTAGGTAGTCCAATCCCTGGTTTCTGAAACTATGTGTATTCATGTGTATGTATTTAGTTTATGCAACTACTTTTGACTGTACTGCTGCCTCACTTGCAAAACAGATTTTTATCTCAAGAGTCATATTACCCTGCTTAAAGAAAGGTTAAATAAACTAAACATTCTTGGACTTGTCAATAAATCATTTATATTGTTCTTGAAGTTGTCTGCTTACTGTTACTTTAACATAACTATCATCTTCTCATCAATGGAATAAACTTAGATAAAAAGTAAGTTGTTTCTTTGGTGGGGCTATTGAGTGCTTCTTAAGATATTCCTCGGCTCACAAACAAGATACAAGTCAAGTGTGAGAGGAAAAAAAGTTGTAGGGGCACAAAATCCTCATCTCTCTGGTTTGAACATGGTTTTTGATTTATGTGAAGAATGCTGGTGAGCACTCTCTGTTCTGCTGCAGAGGCCAGAGTTGCAGAACCAAAGTGAATTTCAAATCAACCCATTCCAAGACGGCATCGCATGCTTTTGATAAAAATCCAAAGGAGGACAATAATACCACCCTGACAAACCGTCAAGTTTAATCGTTACCTCTAACAAACCACACAAAACCCGCTGATGGGTTTCGCTTCTCTATGTCACGTCTTCACCACTTCCCGGAGAAATGATGAGACACTTTGAATTTAATTTGAATTCAGCACTGTGTAATTGAAATGCATCTGCCCTCATGGATGAAGCCAAAATGTGTGGGGTTGGACGGAGGGTGAGGGATGATTAGATGTAGCTACAAGCTTTTGGCTGCCTCTTTTGTTTTTTGAATGGAGGTGATGTGAAGCAGAGGCTGGCATGAAAACACTAACTGTGGTGTGATGAATGTTCCATCGGTTTTAGTGCAATTGTCTTGAATTTGGAACCAATTTCAGTGTAATTTGGGGTCATTAACACTAATCAAGATAAGCCACTATGGGTAGCTTTTAAGTGCCTATGCTTCACACAGAAAGTTTGGACTGAGGGAGAAGAAATCTGCAGTGAAAAAACTGGAAGAAGGACGAGGGGAAACAATCCAGGAGGCATAAATCCAGCTGCATTAATAGATAGTAAACTAGTAGTGGAGTGTTTGGTGCATAAAACAAATGCTGAATGATAAGCAGCAGAACATTTTTATAGCATTCTATAAACCACACAGTTTCATACGGTTTCAAGAAAAAGAACAGAAGAGCAGAGGCTGTAAGTGGTGAAACAGAAAGCTGGAGGGAGAGATGTTGGAAAGGTTGGAAGGTGGTAGAAAGGAGAGAAAAGTTAAACACAGGGAAACACGACAGAACAAGGCCACAAAAAAAGAGACAAGAATGGCAAAACGTGTCTCTGTCATCATCTCCTTTTCTTCTTTCTTATCGACCCCCTGAAGTTTAATCTCACAGCACAGTTCGTATTCATTTTCTTTTATCGTTTTTGGAAAATATTTATACCTTGCACTATTTGCCTCAAACTGGGCCTTGATGCAGCCACTCAGCTACCTTATACCTTCCTTTAAGCCAGCTTTCTTCTGATTGGCTACCCCTCACAAACAGAAGGTTTGAACAGCAGGTGGGTGGGTCTTCTGTGCCTGAGATAGCCATATTAGGGATATCCGCTTTCACTTGTGGGTCATAACTATTACTGGTAATAATAAAATCACCTTATTGTTTAAATTTTTTTAATGAAAAGCTTATATATATAGCTAATAGATGCCCTATAAACTGATTTGTCCTTGTATTAATCATGTTTTTAATGCATCTGCATTGTTTACTTTAAGTTATGACACTTCATGGTTTTGCTTTGCAACAACTTCATAATTAAGATAAAATTTGTGATGGTCCGATTTGTGTTGGTTTTGTGTCTCCACATTGAATAATTTTATAGATGCAACTTACTTGAGCACAGTTTGGGTGAAGACCCGTTAGGTGATCATTGTGTGCAAGTTTCACTAAAATCTGACCAACACCCTAGGAGGAGTAGCGATTCTTGTGAATTGCGAATGGATGGAAGAACAGACAGACACCTCGCCATGGCATAAACTGAACTAAAAATGATACAAGAATAGTAACTCTTAATACGTAACTTAGGCGAGCCAATTAAAAAACAAGAATGCAAAAGTTACTGGTATAATGTTGAATATATGTGGATTTGAATCTTAGAAGTATGTTTTGTGTAACAATCATAGATGGTGATAGCTTGAAAGAAAAAAAAAATGGTGTTCCCACCATTTTTCCAAATGAAATTCCCACAAATTATGATGGTGAAGAACAAAATCTAACATACTGGTCCAGATGCAGTAGATGTTCCGCTGGGTTGAGATCTGAAGACTGAAGGCCATTTTCTCCTCTTTTGTTTATTAGGAGTAGTTAGGTTTAGTAAAAGTCTTTCTGCTTCTTTGTTTTTTAACTTAGGGGTAGTCAGCACATTACTGGGAAGATAGATCTGCTCTGTTTGTTATTCTGGCTTTGGTTCATGCTGGAGTAATATTGCTTTGCTTATTGCCACTTTTTTTCCCCCGCCTATGTTGGATAATAATTTATCACACTTTGCTGGAAAATCAGCAATCTGATTCTAGTTTGCAGACTGGGACTGTTTTCTCCTGCGCTCTTACACCCCATGTGTGAGGAGCAGTGACCAAACGGTACCTTATGGATGGGAACACTGTCATCCTCTGAGAAACCAGTCCCAACAGGATAGAAATGTGTAAGGTGAACAATTTTCTGTGGTCACTTTAAACATGTTTGTATTCATTTGCAGTCACCCTTTTCTCTAAGGTAGTGAGTCCACTTCTGAAGCCAAAAAACTGCTCTACACAATATTTATCGATTATTAACAATAAAAATGATCCAAGTTAAAGCCAACATAATTTAGCATCAGTAAAACTCTTTTTCTTCTTCTTTTTTTAAATTGTATTAATTTACCTTCAAATAATGTGTAGCTCCATATTTTTTTCCATGGTCCACACCCCACCTACAATCACTCTAGAGTTTGAGAACAATGGGACAAGGGCCCCCCCCAAACCATGCTCCCCAAAGCATGTCAGAGCTTCATCCTTCTAGTTTTTCCTTTAATTTGTCACCTGTATATATGTGTAAAATGCTTTAAACAAAACATTATGTTTTCGTGTCAATGAAACTTGTCCTCTGTGGACAGGATGCATGAGGATGAGCACTGACCTGGAAGAGGAAGGAGTCACTGCTGCTCCCGGTGCCAAAGTGGCGGTACCAAACTGTGCCATCATTCACATCTTGCTGCGTGAAAGAAGTAGTTGCTGTAAAGCCTCGGTTGTCCGTTAGCGAGGGGAGCCAGCCCTCTGGTGGGCCGTCGGCTGGCATGGACACCAGCAACACCTCACCTGGACGGAGAGGAAGGACGTAGTTAAGATGTTACTAGACCTCAATGGCCCAGTTATATTTGTCTTAAAAGCAAAATTACAGTTAAAATTTACATTTGGTAAAGTTTAGAAATTAAATTTGAAGACTCTTTGAAATTAATTATATACTAACTGTTGGAAAATCTACAATTTGACAGTTCTTTAGCATATAAAACAGCTTGTTTGGAAATGTTAAAGGAAAGGAACGTAAATATTACATGTGACTGAGTGTTCGTACCATATTTGGGTTGCCCCTCTGAGGGAAGGATGCTGTAGACAATGTTATCAGTGCTGACTCCTTTAAAGTCTGTCTGCAGGTACTTTTTATCAAGTCGAACCGTGCCTCCTTCTTTCACCCAGGTCACTGGAATGGATAGCATGTGAGGAGAGTCTCCAGACTGAAAAGTAACAAACACACACAAAACAAATTTTAAACATTAATTTCAAATATTTTAACACTATCTCAGCTGGAAATATTATAGTCATTTCCATGTGCTGTAATTTACATTTGGTGGTTTATTTCTGTTCTGGGACATCCCCACACTTCCCCTGAAGTGGGACCGTTGTGGTGGTTACCGATATTTCTTGACTTCATGAGACATGAAGATTCTTCATGAATAAATCTGAGCTTGAGCTCTTTAGGTTTTACTGTCATTCCAGATGTTTGAAGCTTTGATTGCTGTGTTTGCTGGATTCCTGGGTTCTTGATTTGATTTCTTTATTCTAGTGGATTTCTAACTTCATTTCCTGTGGCATCTTTGAGTGTTTTGATTCCTGTTTGTACTGTATGATTACAATAGTGATGACTTTCAGTTTGTGTTTTGATCAATGTCTTGGTTTCTATTAGTCGTACTTTAGGTTCCCTCAGTGTTTCCCCATCTGTTCCTTCCTCTGTCTCGTGTTTGTTGTTTATGTCTCTGTTTCCTTGTCTCTCTCTCCATGTTTAGTGTGAGTCTTCTAGTCTCCATGTTCAGTATGTTTCTTTTGGGTTGTTTCCTTGTTTCGTACTTATGCCTATACTCATGCCTGTATCAATCAGTTTTACCTTGAAGTTTTGTTTTCTTTTGTGTTCTGTTAGTTTTGCTTCCTGTCTGTCTCCGCCTAATTGCCCTGATTTTCTTTACTTGTGTCTCATTGCCCTCCTGTTTATCATTCCCTGATCATCCCTTCCCTTAGTCTTTCTCACAGTATCGCTTAGGCTTCTCTGTGTGTTACTCACCATGATCTGTGGTTTTTTGCATTAGTGTTTGTTTTACATTTTGGGCATTCATTTGAGCTTTGTTATTGCCTATATAAATCATCTTTACTTGTGTATTCAAATTGAAGTATACTAACTTTGTGTTATTCAAAGGTTGCAAGAAAATACTAGGCAGTTTAATGCTGGCTACACTGGTTAGTTTGAGGTACTGTGGTGAAGTTACAGTGATGCACTGTGTTGGACTGGTGCACAGAAGGCTGTGGTGTTCATGGTCAATGGAAGTTAACATCAAGGGCAGCAGACATCAGTTTGAATCAAAGCTGATGACGCTGATTAGATTAATTCAGTGAATTCCACCTTTTTACCAGCTTTATACTGTCTTGGGGTTGGAAATCACTTATGATAGGTCATTTAACATCTGCTTACATCTTGCTGAATTCAGTTAAATTCACAAAGAGCAGCACAGCTCAGCTGATGATACACAAAATACAGTATACAGCCTGTACACAAAATCTACTGGAGCTCACAACAGAAATTATTGTGATTTATTTCTAAGCAATTCTATTCACCATGCTGCACTGTTACAACCAATTTCAGGGTTCCCCCACCTCCCACTGTAACCCCTAATTATACCCATTTTTCTCTTTCGTTGTGGAGGCAAAGTCAGCCATCTACAATGTAGACAAAAGCAAATAGAGCTAGTTTTTTATACCCTTTGTTTTCTCTGTTTGTGTTGTGCATAACAGATGTTCAAGTTGAGTAAAATCATTAAAATTAGAACTTCAGTTGAAATAAATTTTATATTCCCTTGCATTAATATTATTTTGGTATGATAATAATATGACATCAGGTTAAGGTAGCTTGGCAAAACAATAGCTAAATAGAAATGTCCCCCAAAGAACTACTTTTTACTTTTATACTTTGAGTACATTTCAGAGCCTGCACTTTTTTCACTTTTACTTGAGTAAATTAGAATCAGTACTTCAGCTTTTATCAGAGTAATTTTTTAACACAAGTATCTGTACTTCTACTAAAGTGATAAACGTGTGTACTTTTGGCATCTCTGTTTAAACCTTGACATTGACAAGGATTAAACGAAGCATCGAAGCAAGGAATGTGCCTCGATGATTTTTCATAATCGAGTTATTCGAGTCACTCGATGAATCATTGTAGGCCTAAATTCATCTGTGCTCACGTAAGATGCACAGTTCTTACTGCTTCTGCAATTTCCTGTCTATAACGCCATTTTAATTGTTTCGAAGAATAACATCCAACCATCCATTTTGACTTTTCTAATGACCACCTAATGGTAGATTTCTCCAGAACACAGTAAGATTGAAAACATGATCCAATCCCACTGAAAAAATTAAATATATCTACCCCTATATATCTATCTCACATGATCAATAGTGGGTTAATGACCACCTCCCGAGAGACAGCCCCCACTAGGGTTTAAATACCTGGGACTCTCCACCATTTGGTTTTAGAACCGACGAAGCCTTTTGGATGAAAGGTGAAACGTCTTCAAACAACTTAAAGAAGTCCAGTTGCCTTCTTTCAAACCCTTAGACTACCATGTCCTGGATGCCTGAGAACCTACACAGACATACTAATAACAATAAATAGCTTCAATGACAAATTTCACTTCAGTACGATTGTTTCAAACAAGAAGGAAAAACTATTTTCATATTAAAAGTTATTATCTGGAAAGTGGAACTTTTGTACATGTGTAATAAAACAGAACTACAGTATACACTCACGCTAAAGACATCCAGGATGACGGGATCTGAGGGTAGACAGGCAGGTTCTCTGCCTCACCATAACAATCAGTGAAGTAGATTCCTGCCACTCCTGACACTTTATTCCCATCAAACTGATGCAGTGTGT